>PVKN010013289.1:0-20049 GCA_004027915.1 Capromys pilorides | reverse complement strand
GTGCGGTCCCTGCCGTGCGGGAAACCCAAGAGGCTGTATAACGAGATCCTGGTCCCCGCCCCGCCGCCCCAGGGAGCCCTGCTGGGATTATGGGGTGCTACGCAGGCAGGCTTGGATCTGCCTGGCTGCAGTGCCGAATGAGGGCACAGCGCCCTCCACTGGCTGCTGGCTAGGACGCGGGCGTAGGGTCCTGCGGGCGCCACGCCCTGCATACACCTCCTGCCCACGTGGTGGCTTCAGGTACCCCCGTCCCCGCCCGCTCCGTCGGCCCACGCTGCGGCCGCTGGGCCTTGATCCCGACTTCGCAGCTTGGTGACCTCGGGCGGCGTGGGACGCCTGGGGCGAGAGGAAACCTCCAGGGAGGGCGTTCCCGAGTCCGTCACCAGGTGGCGCCGTCGGCACGGGACAACCCTGGGTTGCTAGGTGGCGGGCAGGGAAGCCGATAGGTCTACGGGTAGGACGCCAAGGACAGGCCTTGGTGGCCCTGGCCCCTGCCGCTTTACCGGGACCTCCAGCGATTGGCTGCCTGGCCAGAGCTAGTCTCTTCCAGGGCCACGGAGGCGCCAAAGGCTTGAGTCCCATGGATGCACGGTGGGCTGAAGGGTGAGCGTGGTACTTCGACCCCAGCAGGTCGCTTACTTCCGGGACGGACGGTTGGAGCCCTGATTGCATCCGCAGGAGGTGTGGTGGTCAGAGCGGGTCTTGCCAGCCCTGGCCTGATGTGAAGGGACGGCCTGCGGAACGCCAGAAATACCGGGCAGCCTGAAGGGAAAAGGTGCTTGGAGCTCTACCGGGACAGACCACGGGCCTCTTGTCACCTGCGCGGCAGTGGCCTCCAGTGGTCTCGCCTGCCTCGGACAACGGAGAGCACGGCCCCTGTCCAAGAGTGGAGGTGGTTAGGGAGGGGACCCTGCAGTGGGCCCTGGTGCTACAGGAGGCTCCCCCTCTGTGGCAGGACCCTGGAGGGACAGAAGGCGGGGTCCAAGGACTTCCCTAGAGATCCCAGGAGTACCCAGCCCGCAGCAGAGGGCCCCACACCCCCTCGGAGCTTGAGTCTCAGGGAGGAAGGAGGTGACTTCCGAGGCGGGGTGGGAGGCCTGGGTCCTTCCTCAGCACTTCTGCTTCCCACGCACCTGCCACACCAGAAGCCGAGGCTCAGGGGAAGCTAAGACTTAGCTCTGAACTCTGCTCTTTGTACACGATGGGTGCTGCAGATGTGCCCACAGTGCTTTGCTGCGGACGGGCCAGGGATGCCGCCCTGTTGGGGAGGCTCTAGTCTCAGCATAGAGAGATCCCTAGGGACACAGCCATGTGTGCCCCACAGTTTCCCGCTCCCTTCCTCCTCCATCAAGCCTGCTCCTTGCTCTTTGAAGCCCACCGGTGCCCTTCCTCCCCTCACCCCAATAAATTTCCGTCCTTCCCTTGCCATCTTGCTGTGCTAGAGAGGTGGCTAGGGCAGTGTCAGGAACCACTTTAATCTCCAGTGCCTCAGTTTCCTCACTTGTAAATGGCACCGAATGGGGCGCCTGCCTCATGGGATTGCAGTGAGGGTGACAGTGGTCAGCAGATTAACGGCCCTTGGCCAGCATCTGGCTGTTCTGACCCACCCTGCCGTGGATGCGGTGTGCTGGCTTTACTGCTATCCCTCTCGGACCTGGGGGCCACCAGCCTAGGGCTGTGCCCTTCCCAGAGGCCAATGCCAACTAGGCCCAGAGTCTAGCCAGCCCAGCGAGGTGGCTGGGAGCCTCCTGGGTGCAGTGCCGCGTGCAACAGTCCCCTTCGCAGCTTCTGCTCAGTGCTCCGTCCACCCCAACCAGCCCGCATCAGCCACGAAGCCATGAGAGGTGGCAGACAGAGAGTGAGCGGCTGGCTAGGCACTCGACGGGCCAGGCTCAGGGTCAGAGGAGCTGGGCGGGCGCACAGCAGTAGCGGCAGACAGGCAGAGCAGGGGACTGGCACATGGGCAGGCACGGGGGCAGCGCCAACGTCGCAAGAGCAGGGTCCCAAGTTTCCGTGCCACCTGGCGCTTGGCCACCTCCCAGTGCCAAGCCGGAGCGAGACTGGCAGAGGCACAGGGCCTGATGTCTTTAAAATGCTCCCTGCGCACCCAGGCATTAACATGACGTCTATCACCATGGCGTTGAGGTGCTTAGACATCCGCTCCCTCCAGGCGCTGGGGAGCAGCGGGAAGCAGATTATCGGTGTCTCGCTGTGACACGTGCGATCATGCGCCACCGTGATGGATCAACAGTCGATACTGCTGGGGTCCCGGCCCGCCCCTGTGCGCCCGGGCGCCTTGTGTGCATCCGTCTCTGTCACCTGGTGGGTGGCCCGCTCCCCCTCACCGCCCTCCCAGCTCCCACACCTTTCCTCCATCATTCATGTGTGAAGGGGTCCACAGTGACATTCCGGGGCTGCAGCCAGAGAGTCCAGATGTGTTTGAGGAAGCTGGCAAGCAAGTCTGATTCTGGCCTCCAGAATCCAGCCCCACAGACCTGCCCCTGGCAGGCCGCCTCCCCTCTCAGGCCCACGACCTCTCCTCTGGGCACTGAAGACAGGCTTAATTCTCTGCAGGTTGTGGGCAGCCCCCTTGCAGCTGTGCCCCGCAGTGCCCCCACACTCCTGACCCAGACAGATGCTAGACCTGCACTCCATCTGGCCCTGGGGCACGGGTCCCCCAGTCTGCTGTAGAGGGACCCAGGCAGCTGACACCAACTGTCCCTCTGCGGGGGAGGGCAGGGCTGAGACTGGAGCCAGATGGAGAGGAAGCTCCTGTGTCTCACAGCAGGGGGAAGGGAGAACTGGGGAGCCAAGGCTGAGGGAAGCCATAGGGAGGAGTCACGCCTGAGGCAGGTGGTGTCCCCCGGCATCTCCCAGGCACATGATGGCAGCTTGCCCTTTGGTCCCAGGAGGCACTGGGGCTTCTCTAGGGCTGGAAATAGGTGACTTCTACCCCTCACCTCGCCCCTATTCCTGTCCCCCCAACACTCTATTCCTTGGTAGCACAGTGTCAAGGAATTCTCACAGCGCTTCCTCAGAGGGGAAGTGTGTGGAGATGTGGTCGCGGTCATTTTAGAATTGTCTCAGAAGTGAAGCCCTGACCTGGGACCTGGGGTCACTCATGGAAACTTGGTGCTCTCTTCCATGTAGTCACCACTGCTCCTGACAGGGCCTCTGTGAGAGGGACTGAGGAAGGCTGAAGCCCATCTGAGTTCTAGGTCCCAGACCCCAGTTCCTCTCCTGCCATGTGGGCTGGACCAGTCGAGGGCCCACCTGGCTGTTCCCCCTCTGAGGGGAAGCATGGGGTTCTAGCAAGGGGGGGGGGGGCAGGGAAGCCTCAGAGAAGCAGAAGGTAGCCCAGGAGGAGATTGTGGGGACACAAAAGGGAACTGTGCTGGCTGATGTGGGCTGTCTCTTCCAGTAGCTAAAGAGGAAGGAGGCACACTGTCCCAGCACCCCAGACGAGGCGGCCCTGGATGGAGAGCTGACTTCTGAGGAGGCAGGCTCGGGCTGGGGCCCTCATGGCTGCCCGACTCCTCACTTTGTTCCTTGTGCCCTGGACCCTACAGCTGACAGGTACTGTCTGTCTCCAATTTCAGTCTCTCTCTCTCTCTCTCTCTCTCTCTCTCTCTCTCTCTCTCTCTCTCTCTCTCTTCCTTTCATCTGGCCGTGTAGCTAATTCCTGGGGACTTGTCTCCGGGGACTTGCTGCTGGCTATTTGAACATCGCTGACTTCACAGGGGGAAACCTTCAGGGACCAAGGAGGTGTTTAGCTAATGCCTTGCCAAGGTAGCTTTGGAAGGGGCACGGGGGCCGCACTGTCCCCCTTGCTGCCAGGTTGACAGGCGCCTCTCCCCTGGCCTAGCTTGGCCTCTCAGCCCTAAACAAGGAGGTGGGCGTTGTGTGGTGGGGTCCAGCGTGGGGAGGGACAGCTCGACACCTGCCCACCGGGTCTTAGGTGTTGTGAAACTCCCTCTCACACTGAAGCTGGCAAGGGACAGAGCCACCTGGGTGTAGTTACCAGGGGAAAAGGGGAGGCCAGCGGGCAGCCCCCTGGAGCAGGGCAGCGCAGGGTCCAAAACTGTCAAGGCCATGGAGCAGGTGGTGCCTCCTCCCACCTCTTAGGATACAAGAGTATTTTATGACATCAGGCAGTGCTGGGACCCTTTTCCTGGCCCCAGGCTCCTGGAAGCTGGGTGGCTTAGATCCAAACTATGCCAAGCCTTGGCATGGGTGGCTTCCGGGCAAGTTCATCCCGGCCAGTCCTGCGGCTGGCTGGTGGCCATCAACGCTTGTCCTTTGTATCCTGTTGAATTTTATGGGGCTCTGTGTCCCCGCCCCACATCTGTATTTATAGTGTAAACAGTGATCTTGAGGATTACATATTCGCCTTGATGGGGCTCTCAGCTAGGTACCTGCTGCACCCCCAG
Organism: Capromys pilorides; assembly: GCA_004027915.1. NCBI lineage: Eukaryota > Metazoa > Chordata > Mammalia > Rodentia > Capromyidae > Capromys > Capromys pilorides. Next base: position 15,619 of record PVKN010013289.1, on the reverse strand, counting down.
GGCAAAGACGGCCAGAGGCTTGGGGGGGACAACGCCCTTGAGACCCCCTCTTGGTCACTTTAACTCCATTCCCAAACCCCATCATTTCTCTCTGTGTTGTCCCACTGTCCCTGAAGCACCCGGCAGACCCCACCTGGGCTGGAAGAGGCTCGGCTTGGAGCAGCTGCTGCCTCTGTAGAAAAAGCTTTTCTAACAGCAGGAACTGCAAGCAAAAAGAGATTTTTTTTTTTTTTTCAATATTGCAACAAACGTTATAGGAAAGAGAAACGCTTCCTGCTGTTTCACAAGACAGGAAAGCACCCTACAGTCTCCTGAACCCCACTGTAGTAGCAAGCATACCCCCATCTCTGGGTGCTGCCCTTCACCCGTCTTGGGGTTTGAAGGCGGCAGGGAACCCACCTCCCCCAGCCATTTCCCTGCCCCACTGCAAGCTGCAACCTGCAGCGACCAGCCTCGTGGTGACCCTGAGGATGTCCTCAGTGTCTTCACTGAGTGCCCCCTCCATGTCTTTGGATCATGTTAGGATGTGGCAGGGCCCAACAGGATGCAGGATTAGATATGCAGCCCAGCGGCTTGTGGCAGCCCGTGGTGGAATCTGAGCAGAGCTCTGCCTCAGGCCCTGGGTGGGTAATTTAACACTGCTGTGCCTCCGTTGCCTCATCTGTTAAATGGGTACCATAATACCGCCCAGCTTGCCGCGGGACATCCTGAGGACTGGCAGAGGCTTAATGTCATTATGTCAGCAGCCAGCAGGGCCAACCCTCTGGTGAGGTTCCATGCAACCTCTTTGCTACCAGTCCTCCTCCTCCTCCTCCTGCTGCTGCTGCTGCTGCTGCTGGGAGCTGGGCCTGGTCTTGCTGTCCTCTGCAGAGCCCTTGGCAAGCGCTGCTGCTCTCACAGTCTTCTGCCAGGCCCAGGAACCCCGAGGACTTGAGGTGGCCACTCCTGAGTTGAAGACCCATCTTTCCTCTCGAAAGGCTGTGTGCCCTTAGGCCATTCACTTAACATTTCTGGGCCTCAGTGTTTTCCCAAAAATGTCAGTTCACTTCTTCTGCTGCGCCCTTCCAGAACTCTGGGCTGTATTGATTTCTGAAATACCCACTGGGAAGGATCAGCTCTTGCACAGGATGCGTGGAGGAGGGTGAGCCACAGGCCCTGCGCTCCATCGGCTGGGAATTGTGGGACTCTCCCCAGAGAATAAGACCCCTGGGCTGATGCAGTCTTCTGCTCTGACCTCAGGTGGGCCTGCTCCCTTTGTTGTCCAGAAGATGTTTGATGCTCTTTTCCGGGCCAGGGCTTCCTGCCTCCCTTCTCGACACTCCAGCCTCCGTCACCGTTGCCCTCTGCTTTTCATCTTTGTCTAGTGCCAATAGAGAGCTCAGGAAGCAGAAGCGGGTGGAGGTGGGGCCCGGGAGTGCTGGAAAGGCTGTCTGCCAGCTGGTAGGGGTGAGCACAGTGGGGTCGGGGGCACACAGCAAGAACAAAGGCTAGGAGGGCAGAAGACAGAGCCTGGGGAAGGGCTGGTGAGAGGTTCTGTTTGTGTGGTGAGTCTTACAGAGCAGTGGAATGCAAGAGCCTTCCTGGAGGATTACAAATGCCTGGCAGGTAAGGGCTCAGGGGCCTGTCCTATCTTCTTTGCTTTCTTTTTATGTGATTGTAAAAAATAATACTGAAAAGTGCAGTGACAAATAATAAAGGCTATGCAGCAAAGTTCTGTGTGACTACTACACAGGCCAAGACAGAAGGGAACATTCTAGAATGTTCCAGAACATTCTTTGCCAGATACTGTCTCAGAGGGTGGACATGGGCTTACCCCATGTCAGGGTAATTGTTTTTGACGTTTCATTGTAGTTTTATTATTTAGAACTTCACTAAACCATGTAGACTTGCTTTTTGTTGATGTTGTTGTTCTGAGGATGGAGCCCAGAGCAAGCATTCTTCCCTGAGCTGTACCCCTATCTACTTTGCCCATGTTTGAAGTTGGTATCGTTGGGATGATACTGTGTGTATTCTTTTTGATTGTGCTGCCTTCATTCAACATTTTGCCTTGCAAGGCACGTGGAGTTGAGGGTGTGGCTCAAACTTGTTTTTGTTGCCATAGAGCAAGAGCAACAGACTGTGGCCCTCAAACTAAATCCAGCCCTCTGCCTCTTTTGCTGCTGTCTAGGGGTTTATGAATGGCTGGGAAAAAAAATCAAAGGAATACTTTTACCTTAAACGTTATTAGTACATTTCAGACATACGTAACTATCACATTCATGGTAGAAAAAAAATTTGTTTAATGTATTTAGGACAGGGTCTACAGGGTCTCACTACATAGATTGGGCTCCTAGTGATTCTCCTGTTTTCAGCTTCCCAAATGCCAGGATTACAGGTGTGTGCCACCACGCCCAGTCTCAATGGCCACTTCGGCGCCTCCGGTGCTTTAGTTTGCTAAGCTATCTTGCCAGCCCCATCATAGAGAACTTGTACTTGTACATGATATAATTTGTTTTCCCCCATTCCCCTGCCTTTTTCTCTTCAACCTCACTTTCCCTTCTCTTTTACAAAGCTTTATTTTTTTTTATATGTTATTTATTTATTCATTTATTTATTTATTTTGTGGTACCTGGGATCAAACTCAGGACTCTTGCACTTAACTGCCAGATGCTTATGCCATTGAGCTAGCTCCCCAGCCCTACAAAGCTTTATTTCCATGCTTTCCTTTCCTTTCTTTTTTTTTTAACTTATTTTATTTATTTTATTATGATCGGCTCAGCCTGCCCTGGGGGGTGGGGCTGGCGTAGCATGTGGTGCCGGGGATTGAACTGCACTCTTTGAGGTTGCCTAAGCTTTCCTAAGCAGGTGCTTTAGACCACTGAACCATCTTGCCCCCTCTTTTCTTTTTTTCTTTGTCTTTTTGAGGCAGGGTCTTGCTATGCAGTTCAGGCTGGCTTTGAGCTCACTTTTGTAGCCCAGGCTGGTCTCAAACTCACACTGATACTCCTGCTTCAGCCTCCCAAGTGCTGGGATTATAGGCATGCAACACCACACCTGGCGTTTTTTGCCTCTTTTTTTTTTTTTTTTGGCAGGACTGGTGTTCAAACTCACAACCTTGCACTTGCCAGGCAGGCACTTGTGCCACAGAACTATCTCCCCGGTCCCTTTTTTCTGTCTTTTTGAGACAAGGTCTCCCTATGCAGTTCAGGCTGATCTTAAGCTCACTTTGTAGTCCAGGCTGGCCTTGAACTCACAACGATCTTCCTGCCTCAGTGGCCTCCAGAGTGCTGATATTATAGGCATGTGCCGCTACACCCAGCAGCTTTCTTCTTTTCTCCTTTATTTTTTTACTTTTCCCTTCTTTCCTTTCCCACTTCCCTCTTTTTTGTTTCCCTCCCTATCTGAACATTTTTCTCCTATTTCAAAAAAAGTAGATCGGTCCTTATTTACCCTTTAGGTTTCTCATAGCAAAGAAATAATTTGGTACTCACACCCGTTTGCCTTATTTATTTCCCTTAAGAGTGTGGCCCCAAGGTGCAGTCATTTTCTTACAAATGTCTCCAGTGTATCCTTGTTCGCGGCACTCCCTAATATAAAAAGAATAATATTTTGTGGCATGTGAAAATTACACAAAGTTCAGATTTCCATATCCATAAGGCTTTGTTGGAACACAGCTACACAAACTTGTTCACAGGCCCAGGAAAAAGTCCAGCGATTTCTCCTGTCCAGCCCTGCCTGTGAAGGACATGTTTGTGGACTCTTGCTGAGGAGTAGCCCTGTAAAGGACTCTACAGTGACCTCTTTACTGACACTGGGTGTTTTAGGGGCTTCCTGTTTGGGCTGTGGACTCATGTGTGTGGCTGTGTGGCTGTGGTAGGCACCTCCAGGACCTGTGTCCCCTTGGTTAGTGAGTGTCCACAGGGCAGGGACCTACATGAACTTGTGTGGCTTCAAGTCCCTGGTACCCAGCAGGGCCCTGGTCCCTGGGAGATGCTCAGGAAAGTGTCATGGTCACAGACAGCCCCGGGGGTCATCAGCAGGGTGGAGATGGGGTACCAGTGGCAAGTACAGACAGGAAGTCTAGGTGGCCAGGGCCAGGGCTATAGGCCAGCAGCTTGGTGCCTACCTGGCAAGCATGAGGTTGCGAATTTGATTCCTAGAACAAAAAAAAAAAAAAAACAGAGGAGAAAGAGGAAGAGGTCTAGGCAGTTGTCCAAGTGGGGCCACGGGTCTCACTGTAGCCTGCCAGACCCGGAGTACTTGTGATTCACTGTCCTAAGACCTAGCCTGATGTATGGCAGCCCTGATGTTACCAGAACAGCAGCTCCTGTGGGCCCAGAGCAAGAAGGACTCTGGCCACCAGGGCCCCATGGTATCTTGGCTGGAGCTCGGGAACACTGGCCTAAGGGTCCATTTAATGAGAATGGCAGCACCTTGGGGCTTAGGTCTAGGGATCAGGGGTTGCCTAGGGTGTCGGGAAGAAGCCAAAGAGGATGTCTGCTCCTGCAGTATTAGAGAAAGAGGAGGCCGGAGCCAGAGCCCTTCAAAGCCCAGGGCCAGGTCCCGCTGGCTGCTGATAGCCAAGGCAGGGTGCCCTCCCTCCAGATGGGCTGTTCCTGGCACCGTTGGATGAGTCCGGGCCTGTGCTGCTTATCAGAGACCGGAGGACACATTTCTGTATGTCCTATGTACGTATTATACATCAAATGTGCATGCCTGTTGAATCCACTAGGGATTCAAAGATGACCTAAGGAGCAGGAGGCCCACGGAGCCCGACTGCACGCAGTCTCACCGCCGCAACCTTTGGCCAGTGGAGCTAAGGCCCTGGACGACCTGGGCTGCTCTTCCCTCCCCGGCTCCTGCCCCGACTGCTACACTGGCCTCTGAGCTGCTGACGGATGCCCAGGGAGAACTCGGTCACTTGTCACATCCCCAGGCCTTCACTCCTGTGGTCTCCCTGGCTGGGAAGGTCTCTCTCCTGGTGACACCCACCTGGTGACATCTGAGCTGTCTGTCAAGGACACACTCTTAGGCTACCTTCTCTGTGGTGCCCTCTGCTCACTCCCCTGCCCTGCCCACCTTTAGTTTGCCCCAGAGCCAAGAATGGGCCATCCAGCCCTTGTAGGTGGACAGTACAAGAAAAGCAGAGAAGGAAAAGTCACCAAGAACAGGCTTGGGGAGCCGGGGGGAGGGGCAAAGAGGGCAGCGTGCAGGGTCTGCGTCAAAGGCAGAAGAAACAGCTCAATGTGGAGGGTTTGTGCCTGAGAGCGCAGGATCTTGGGGAGCCCAGGACAGGGCAGTCAGGATGGAGGGGCTCTGGCCCTGTTGTCCTGGAACGGCGATGTGCTGGTGGCCAGGAGCAGTCATATTCTGTCACATGCACCATGGACCTGTAAGTCATGGGTCTCTCTGCCAGGTGGCTTCGAACCACTGGTGATGCAAGCAGGATGGTTCCATCAAGCAGCACAGACGTCTCATCACGTGGTACCACAGTTACGCGTGCCCCTCCACCCCAGGAAGGTCCAAGCCAGCTGGAGTGTGTTGGAAGGAGGCTGAGGGAGGAGGGGAAGCTGCTCACAGGGTCAGTCACTGATGTGAAGGAGTTTTAGGGGCTCAGGAAGACTTACTGGAACCCTAGGATTCTTCTCTGGACTGCTTTCTAAAGTGCAAATACAAGGCTGGCTGCGATTACGCACACCTCTGATCCCAGCACTCAGGAGGCTGAGGCAGGAGGATCGTTGTGAGTTCGAGACCAGCCTGGGCTACAAAGTGAACTCAAGGCCAGCCTGAGCTGCATACCTAGAGCCTGTCTCAAAAAAAACCAAAAAAAAAAAATAAAAGTGCAAACACAATCACAGATCACAGCCCCTCTGTTTCCCAAAGGGGGCTCCCAAGATGCCCTGCTTCACACCTCTCCTGCACCCCCTTGCCTGCCCCTGCCAGCCACAAGCCCTAACTCTCAGTGCCTGCCCCCCACCCCCCTTCTAGAAGCTTTACCCAAGAGCTCGCTGGCGCTTTCGACCCTGCTCCACACCCCTCCCCCACCCAGCAGCCTCCAGCTCTTTTCTTCCTTCAAAGTTCAGCTCCCTAAAGCATGGGGAAGAAAGACATCAAAATGCGCAAGGCCGTTCTGTCAGGGTGGCGAATCGCAGACAAGTCCGCCTTTCTTCTTGATCCTTCCCTGTGGTTTCCAGTGAGTCTGTTCCACTTCTACAGGGCAGACCTGGAGAATTATAATTCAAAAAAGAGCAATGATCCAGTTCCAGGGGTCTCTCTTCAGAAAACCACTGCCCCCTCCCAGGCTGGGCAGTAGCCCCTCGCTGGTGTCTCCCCCAGGGAATTATTTGCATCCCACCTGTTTATTTATGTATTTGATACCAGGGATTGAACTCAGGGCTTTGCACTTGCCAGATAGGTGCTCATGCCTCTGAGCTATCTCCCCAGCCCGCACTTGTTTAAAGTTGTCGCTTGGCTCACTCCCCAGCAGTGTGCCTTTGGGTGGGCATTAACAGAGCTGTCCCTTCCATTCTGTGTCACCCACTCCCCTTCAGAGAAGGAAGCCTGGCCTCCTCGGGCCCCTTTGCAGGCCTGTGGAAGCTCCCACCCACCCTGACCCCCTCTGGAGGGTAGAAGTGGGTGTGGCCAGAGGCCATGTCCCCTGCTGACCCCTGGACTCTCCAGATGAAAGGGAGGTAACAGGTATAAATAAACAAACCAACCCAGTTACATGGGACCCAGCCCTTGACACTGCGCTGGGTGTGTGTCCCTGAAGAGCCATGCACAGCCTGGGGACAGGCTGCGAAAAGGGCTGGGAGCCAACCCGCATCTGGATATGTGTGACTCAGAGGTGTTGACAGATACGAGGTCCAGTGTGAGCGCGCCATCTGGGCTAAAGGCTCCCTCAGACACACTCTGTTGAAAGGACACCTTCCGTGCCTGCCGCCTGGCCGCGGCATTCGAAGCCAGTGTCCTGACTCTGTGGCACCCTGGGAACTGTGCTCAGGGACAAACCAGTAGCCATGGCCAGTGTCTTCCCTAAAGCCCTTCGGAAGGTCCTTCAAAACAGCGCAGCTCAGAGAGGCCAGAATTAAATTGGAGGACAAACTCCAGGCCTGAAGTAGAGACCGTGGGAACGGCTTTCTTCTGTAGCCGGGGAATCAAAGTGTTTTCCTTTAAAATCGACTGCAGTCGGGCTGGGTACCTTTGATCAGACATCTGGGTCCTCATGCCCTTGCTCAGGGCCAGGGAAGAATTGAATTCCAGGCAGCGGGGAGCTGAGGCCAAGGCCCCAGTCTGAGTCGGTTGGTTTGAGGAGCAGCTAGGGAGGCCAGGGCAGCCAGAACAGGGGCGGAAGGGGGGAGATGGGGCTGCGAGGCTGTGGGGTGAGGGGGAACTCAGACAGCCCATTGGTGCAGTTTTCAGTCATTCATTCCAAATTGTTCGCATGCACATGCCCGGCTGGCCTGACCCAGGATGGTCTGTGGAGGTCTCACAGGGCCACTTACTTCCGTTCTGGAAGCCCTAGGCTGGAGTGACACTCGGAGGCCCTAGTGTGCAGGGTCATTTCTGAGTCCTGCTACCACAGAGCCTGCCTGTTAACGCCCATGCACACCTCTGAGAGGCCACGAAGGGTCAGGGTCCTGATCATGGGTGAGCACAGGGAGGCTGCTGGGGTGGGAACCCAGGGACTCAGCACAGGGGCATCCACCACCAGGTGCCACTGAACTGTGGTCTAGGCAGCCAAAGGCACAAGAAAAACCAGAAAAGGAAGGAACTGGGTGCCTGTGGGTGGCAGGCAGAGTCTTTCCCAGCAAGGGGGAGCAGAGCCGGTAGGAGGGAAGGAGCCGGAGGAGCTGGGCTCATCTGTCTCAGAGCCCCACAGTCACCCGAGGGACCAGCAGGGTCCAGCTGGGGCCAGTCGGGATAGGGCCTGAGGTGGTAGGTGAGCCTGGGACAGGGACTGACCTTGTCTTTCAGGCAGGCAGGAGGGCAGGGCTGGTACCTCTTGACTTTCCTGCTTCTTTCTTGTTCCACGGGAAGAGGTGGCCTGGCCACACTGCCTGCCTGGCCCCACTGAGCCCTGCCACAACCCAGTAAGGGTGGCATTGTTACGCCATGCGGTGTGGGGAGCAGTGATGATCAGAGAAGTAAAGACACCCACAAAAGGCTGCAAGCCTGTCTGAGGCAGGACCAGCACAGAGTGTGGGCCTGCAACGCCAGGCACCTGGACCTCCCCACCCACCCCATCTCTGGCCAAGCCCTGGCTTCTTATAGTCCCCAGAGGTACAGAGAATGGAGGGGTACAGGGGCGCCACCCCTGAGATCTTCAGTGAGGTGGGGGTGGTCTGTCCAGCCCAGCTGGGGAGTCTGTACTTGTAGCTGTGTGGGGGTTTAGAGGGACAAGGGAGGATTTGGGGACCAGACAGGCATGACCAAGCTTGGGCAGGGCTGAGCCAGATGGTGGCCCCAAGAGTGTTTGAGCTTCCAGTCTCTGGCTCCCTCTCCCCCATATCCCAGGGCCCTGTCATTGGGGTGTCATATCCTGTCTCCTGATGCCCCTCTAGCACCAGGGTCATCAGGAGCCCCTGTGATCTGACTCTACCCCCTTATGTGTTTATGAAAGCCACTGGGAAGGGATTTGTGGACTCGGAACTAAATTGCTAAGAACTTTAACAGGGGGCTGCCATCTGCACACCCACCTCCTCCCGGAGCATCCTCCTCTGCCACTGTCCCCAGATGTCTAAGGTCGCTGGTGGGGCACAGCAGATTCTGCCTCCTGTGCTATCCATCAGAGACAGTATTGTCAGGGTGGAGGCCCTGGCTCTGGAACCTCTGACCTCCATCCAGGTCCTGCTGAGCCAGGGGCAACATTCCATGATCCAGACCTTCTGACTTGGAAACAACAGATCCCAGAAAGCTATGGAACAATGGAAGTCTATTTTTATAGAGTTCCCCAGAATGGCAAAGATCAGTGTAACTGCCCTAGCAGATTCCATCATTTTCTAGGAAGATTCCTCAGATGGAGCATTTTCAAGACTGTTAGATAAATGTCTTCCTGCCTGGACAAACAGGAAGACAGAACACTGACGGCGCATCCACCCAAAGTGGCTTCTTTGGTACCTGGGGAGCAGCAGGGAGTTCCTGGGGGGGGGGGGCAGAGGTCTCTGCCAGCTCCCTGGCAAGGACTTTGGTTGGGATCCAACTGGCCAAGCCAGGCCTCTGGCAGCCCTGCAGACGGAAGACAGCAATGCAAGCTGCCGAGCCGCTCCTGAACCAAGCCTGAGGTATGCAGGGGTTTGGTTCCAAGAGATGAGGGCCGCAGGTAGTGGCTGCAGGTAGAGAGCTCCAGGAGGAGGGGCCCAGGTGGAGCACGGAGCTCCTGTCCTTCCACCCCACCCTGGACCCTGTGAGACCAGGTGGCGGCCACCCACCCCTGCCTGGGCCCCCTGTGCTCCCGGCTCCCACCCACACTACCAGGGCTCCTTGTGTTATGACAGCGATGCTGTATTGCTGCAAAGCCACAGTCATCCCATGGCACAGTCCAGTGACAGCAGGAACAGTACCATCTCCCTTCCTCCCCTTGCTCCGTGGGGAACCCGGGACAGGGGCTTCTTACCTGGGTGACAGCTCAGTGTAAGCCTTTTCATGTTAATTATGACAAAGCCAGCTGACCTGCTCTGACAGTGGTCCCACCTGACAGAAGACCTTGCAGCCTTCCAACATGTGCGAAGGGGCAGGGGTGTCTCTTCAGACGCTCCACATGAAACCAAAAACACCAGTCTGTCCAGAACTATGAGGTTTAACCAGCTGAAAGACCAGTTCTATCCCTGCCCCAGCTCCCCAGAAGTCCTGGCTTTCTCTGGGGCCCCTTCCTGGGAATCTGGCTCACAGCTGAGCTGCAGGGACCAAGAAGAGACCAGCCTGGCTTCATGCCAGCCCATACCACGGGCAGGAGGCCCACGCCTCACTTCCTCGGGCAAATAGATCTTGAGGCTCCCTCTGAGCGTCTCAAACATGTGATCTTAACACGCGGTCCGTGTGTTCTTAGTTGCCTGCTGCCGACCTCAATTTAAAACTGTCTGCTGCTCAGCTTGGCCTCTGAAGAAGGACAGGCCGGGCACGCAGGGACCAAGGAAGCCCAGGGGCCTTTGAAGCCCAGGTCAGGTGAGGAGGTTGCTGGCCCTGGAACCCAGCCCAATCTGAACGGCACCCCCAGGAGCCTTTGGGAGCAGCCAGGGGCCCATCCAAGCAAGGCTGCTGCTTTGGAGATTTCCAAACTGTGTCCTCGAGGTGCAAGGTGCTTCTGATGTGTGGGGGCGGGGCGGGGCATCCACTGCAGAACTGGCTCTGCCGTGGGTACTGAGGTCCAAGACTGCAGCCCACATGGGCAGCGGGGCGCACCTCCGCCCACTGGAAGGCTGCTCCAGGAATAGCTCCAGGGTCAGCCACTGGCACCTACTACTGCTACGTGCAGTGGCAAAGCGCCATGAGGAGGGGCAGCGGCACCTTCATCCTGGTGAGAGGTGAGAGTGCCAGTGGGGTACAGGATCTGACTGGTGCAGACCTGTTGTCCTTGTGGAGGACAGCACCACGGTTGCCCCTACCCGGCAGAGCCTGGAACATGGACCTACTTCCCAACACCTCAGCGGGTGGCCTGAGAGGGCACAAACAATCCCTCTGCGTTCTGGTTCTGGGAAAGGTTTGTCTGCTGGCTCCAGTGCCAGGAGAGCGCTGTGTAGACCTGCCCTTTATTTAATTCTGCTACCTCTGCCTTCTTTTCCTGCAGGGTTTGGTCTTCTCTTTGAGAGCAGAGCTGGGAGCTCAGGCTCCGCTCTCTCCCAGCCTGGGGCATGGTGGCAGCTCCATTCCGCCCCTGCCGGAGGACTCGCAGGCTGGTGGCCTGGTCTCTCTGAGGCGCCCTCGGGCCTTTCCTCTGGACACACTGGCTCTTGCCTGGCCATGGGTGCCCCAGCAGGGTGGGGTCACGTGTGGAGTGCCTGGGCCGAGCCTGGTGTGTAGAGGCAGGTGGGAGTGAGGCGGCGTCTGGTGACCTGTCCCTCTCTCCTGTCACCTCATGCAGGAGGGCAGTTGGTGAACCACATCGGCCTCCCCATCATGGTCTACCTGGCCAACACAGATGCCTCCTTTGGGTGCAACGTCACCTATCAGTACACCCCAGAGCTCAAGAACTTCAGGGTCAGCTACTTCCACATAGATCTCCAGGGCTGGATGAGCCCAGAGAAGGAGCTACCCTGCCACCCTGGCCCAGGCACAGAGAACCACACCTATTCCTTGATCTGCTCAGTCAAACCCAGGCTGCCCAACGCGTCAGCCACTGGCACCTACTACTGCTACGTGCAATGGCAAGGCATTGTGAGGAGGGGCAGCGGCACCTTCATCCTGGTGAGAGGTGAGAGCGCCAGCGGGGTACAGGATCTGACAGGTGCAGACTGTTGCCCTTGCAGAGCACAGCACCGCAGTTGCCCCTACCCGGCAGAGAGCCTGAGATGTGGACCTACTTCCTGATGCCTCTGCCGGTGGCCTGAGAGGGCACTGATCACCTGACCTGGGGGATTCCCTTAGTGCAGTGGGGGAGGGGACTGGGCCCTGTGCAGAAACAGGGTGTGTGTGTGTGTGTGTGTGTGTGTGTGTGTGTGTGTATAAGATGAACACTCCACTTGTGATGTTCCTCTGGGAACAAATTCATAGTTATCATCATGTTCTCAGAGGTAGGGGACCCTGAGATTTAACAACAAGCCCCTCCTGGAGCCAGCTCCCTCTCTGACCCCCCCCTGTCTGATTCCCCTGGAAGGGGCTGGGGGCTCTGGAATTGCACAGACCTGGGCTGGAATCTGGTCCTAGCCGGTGTGACCTTGAGCCTGTCAAGGACTCAGGAGGATCCCTGACACTGCTGGTGAGGACTGGCGCGGCCCCCACAGGTGCCAGGTGAACGACGCTGGTGTGCCCGCCACTTGGTCTGGGCTCCATGAGATGGTTTTTTGGTTTTGTTTTTCTTTTCTGGTACTGGAGATTGAACCCAGGGGCTTTGTACTGAGCTACACCCCCAGCCCCTTTTTATTTTTGAGATAGGGTCTTACAGAGTTGCCAAGTTGCCTAGGCTGGGCTGGGCTTTTTTTTTTTTTTTTTTTTAGTACCAGGGATCAAACTTGGGCCCTTGTGCTTGCCAGGCAGGTGCTTATGTCCCTGAGCTATCTCCCCGGCCCCAGCCCCAGCCCCAGCCCCAGCCCCAGCCCCAGCCCCTAGGCTGGATTCTAACTTGCAACCATCCTATCTCGGCCTCCCAGGATGCCGGGATCACAGGCATGCCACGCAAACCCCAGCTCCATAAATTCTTGCCAGTGTGGTGGAGGGAGGAGGGATAGGGTGGATGGACGAAGGCTTCAGGAAAACAAGAAGCCATGTGCCACTACTCATGGTACAAGCTCCCTTTGGTCTGGGTACAAAACTGTGACTTTATACTGTCACCACCCTTGCCCATGATATCACGGATTTGAACAGAGGGAAGGGAAGACTCCAAAGATCACATGACTCACCCAGGGGCCTCCAGGCAGCTCTTGGTGAAGCCAGCTCCCTGAGGCAGGAGCAGTCACGTCCTTGTCCTTGTCCCTGCCTTGGGCCTTCCTGTTGCTCTTCTCCAAGAGATTCAAGCCAGTCAACAATAAGAAGGAGGCTTAGCAAAGTGAGTGGAAGAACAAAGACCCGAGCTGGGTGTGGTGGCGAAACCTGTAACCCCAGGTACTTGGGAGGCTGAAGCAGGAGGATCACAGCTTGAGTCCTGCCTGGGTGACAGTACTAAGACTGTTTCAGAGTAAAATAGACAAAGGTTGGGGACATGCCTCAGTTGTACAGCACTGTGGGCTCCTCCCTGGTGGGGGAAAAGGCTGAAGACCTGTGGTGGGGTTGGGGGCATCTATTGGGGGTGCAGGGCCTTGTGGGAGAAAGTGGGCAGTGGGTCCTGGGAGAAGGGTAACACAGGGTTTTGGGGTCTGGGGATCGGGGGTCCAGGTAGGTTCCGACTTGCTTGGGAGCTAAGCACTGCTTTCCTGTCTCCTCCTAGACTCGGGCTACCAAGCCCCTCCACCGAGCTCCCAGAAGTCCTTGCTGTGTGGCTTCACTGCCCTCCTGGCTGTGCTGAGTGTGCTCGGCACAGCTTTGTTGCTCTGGAAGAAGGTATGAGACAGTCATGCATGGCAGGGATGTGGCCTTCACCCGAGCCAGGCCAGGGGAGGCCTCAGGCAGGGGCCGTCCGTCTGCCCATGGAGTCCTGAACCCTGCAGAAGGTGCCCCCTCCCTGACCCACCGGGTCCCTTCCCATCTCCCCCAACACTGGGGATTGGAACAGAGCCCCTGCCCTGAGCCACAACCAGAGCCCTTTTTATGTTTTATTCTGAGATAGGGTCTTATGCAGACTGGACTCAAACTTGCCATCCTCCTGCCTCAGCCTTCTCGAGTGCTGGCATTGCAGGTGTGCACCACTGCGCCTAGCACCTCATGGTTAGGAATGAGCTCCACTAAGCCACGAGTCTCTCTGAGAGTCTGATACAGGATGCAGACCCCCGTGCTTACCACTGTATTTTGAGCCCAGCAACCTGGAAGGGCACAGCAGCCCAAGACACAGCGTGCCCAGCACCCTCTGACATATACGCATGTGTTGCCCTCCGTAGCTGTGCGGGGGGTCCCTGCCATCCCCCAGCTCCAGAGAGCAAGGCCCAGAAAGGTTGTGACTTGGCTGAGGTGACACAGCAGGCACTGGAGGCTATGTTGGAGTACAGGTGGAGGGCAGGTTGCTCTGGCTCGAGGCCTGGCTGGCTCTGGCTAATTCTGTGGATGGCACCTCCCAGTGCAGAGGTTTTGTCCCTGGAGCTCCCTGAATTCTCATTGCCACCCAGACCCTGTGGTGTCCTGTGCCACGGCTATCTCTGGTTGTTCCCTGCTGCGGCCCCGGCTTCTAGCACAGGACCCCGCACATAGTAGGCCCTCAGCAAGTACTTGCAGAGCCCTTTCACCGTTGTTGTTAAAGCATTGCATGCATTCCTGGAGTTAGCTGAGCACCTACTACACACCAGGCCCAGATACAGAGCCCAGGAGCCCAGAGGTCATACAGCAGATTAAAGCTACAGTCTGGTGGGACAGGTACTTGCTAAGCAGTTGGGACAAGATATCTGTGAGAAGAAGTGACAGATCATGAAGGGTTAAAAGTGCAGTCTCGGGGCTTGTGTCACCATCCCCTGTGCCACTTGCTAGTGATGTGAGCTCCGACAGGCTGCCAAAGTCCTCCTGGCCTCAGTTTCCCCATGGAAGTGCCAAGCATGGGAGTTGTATGATGAGGTTGTAGGAGGACTGCAGATTCCAGGCATCTTGGGTCATGGCACCTCTGTGACTCCTGCTGTGGGAGCAGAGGTGCGGGCCACAGCCGGCTTGCGGGGAGGAGGTGGCCCTGGCCCACCCTGGGCTCCCAGGTATATGTTGTCCCTGTCCATGTGCAGCCCCTGGGGGACAGGGATGGGCTGTCCCCAGGGCATGGGAGAGCCTAGCACACAATAGGGACACAGGCACAGAGATAGCAGAAAGCCGAATCGGAGGTGGCCGGGGCATGCGATGCACAAGGCCTCGCATTGCTTGCATTTCACAGGGGATGAACCAGGCCCGGCAGGCTTCCTGAGCTGCCGAAGCAGCGCCCTGGTGTGGGGTGCGGGGTTCTGGGCCAGGACTTAGCTGCTTACCACTCACCCGCTCCAGCAACGGGCAGTGCCACGCTCAGGGTGGCGCACCTGGCTCCAGGGGCGCTCCCTCTCTGCCCTGCGGGTATTTGCCTGGCAGCCGGCGCCTGAGTTCAAACCCTGCTGCAGCCGCCTCCTGGCTGGGCAGCTTCCCAAGTCCTGCATCCTCTCTGAGCCTTTACTTCCTGGCGTGGGGAACCGAGAGGACTGAGGACTTGCCTGCGGGTTTGCCGGGGTACGCAGAGATAGAGCCAAGCCCTGCCTGACTGTGCTTCCAGCAGTCGGACGCTGTGACCAGCAGTGCGGGCTTCTGCCGCCAAGCTGAGTACCTCTCGAGAGCTAATACTGGAGTAAATGGGCTGGGGCTTGGCTGGCAGCCAGGGATTCTAATTAGCTCTGCCCGAGAGGAGGCCCTTGCTGCTCCGCTGCCTGCGATGAGAGGGGACGTCCAGCCCGCCTCCCGTGTCCTCAGCCGTCGCCCCAGCCCGGCTGGCTGCCCTAGCTTCGACTTCTGTGAGCACAGCGGGTGCAGGAAAGGATGGTCACTGCTGTCACCACACTCACACAGTGCTGGACAGTGTCCCTGCTTCCTGCTGTCTGGCTGACAGAGGTACCTACATGGGTGTTTTGGCGATAGCCTGCTTCCCGGGTGCCATGGGAGTGCCAGGCACCTACTGCCTGGCTGTTGTGGGTGGAGGCGCCGTGGCCAGGGAAAGTAGAGACTCTAGGCCAGGGCCAGCGAGGGCCAGAGGGGACCTTAGCCTGGCGCAGGCCCAGGCCCCGCTACCAGGCGTGGTACTGCACACGGCCTCCCTGAGCTAGGTGCTCTGCCCGCGCCAGTTACCATGTGGACTGTCCTTCTTTCTCTGTCCCCAGGCACACAAGTGGTTTGATTTGGG
>PVKN010013288.1:0-20050 GCA_004027915.1 Capromys pilorides | reverse complement strand
TTCTTCTTCTTCTTCTTCTTCTTCTTCTTCTTCTTCTTCTTCTTCTTCTTCTTCTTCTTCTTCTTCTTCTTCTTCTTCCTCTTCCTCTTCCTCTTCCTCTTCCTCTTCCTCTTCCTCTTCCTCTTCCTCTTCCTCTTCCTCTTCCTCTTCCTCTTCCTCTTCTTCTTCTTCTTCTTCTTCTTCTTCTTCTTCTTCTTCTGTTTACTTTGCTATTGCACCCCTCCTGCCTCAGCTTCTCAGAGAGCTGGGGTCCCCAGGGTGTATCCCCATGCCCAGCTCAAATGACTTTTATTAAACCAAACAAATAATGTATTGGCTGATTAGTATCAAACAAAGAGGCCCCAAACTGTCCATTCTGGCCCCTGGTGACAGGGAACGGAAACCCCAGCCTGGCTGGGCCCGAGCCACAGAGTCAGGTGCTGTGGGGCCGGCCGCAGCCTCCTGGGCACCGACTGTCTTTCAGCGGGCGCTGGACTGCTGAAGTCGGGCACGGTTGCCCATTCTGATCTTGGAAGAAAGGCGCTGGAGTCCCTGCAGAGGTGGGCCGACTTTGGCCAGCAGTTCCGCTCCCTGCAGCAGCTCCTTTAAACCCCGCCAGCACGGAGCTGGGGAGCTGAGGAACCCCCAAGAGGAGCCGCCTGCTTGTTTCCCCACGGACACTACGGACACTACGGGGAACCTGAACTTACTGCCTTCTGCCTCGGGCACTTCGTCCTCCCTCAAGGAGAGCTCCCGCCCTCTTTCTTCTTCATCTTCTTCTGCTTTTTTTTTTTTTTTTAAAGCTGACAAAGGAAAATAACCTGCGGAATTAAAGCTTGCGCTGGGCTGTCAACATCCTGTGACTGATGAGAGAGCAGGAAAAACCTTAGCAATGACCGGGGGGAGGAAAGTGTCACTGCACCTGGCAGGGCAGGACCCCAGCAGGACGCTGGGTGGTCGGTGGGTCTCTCCCAGCTCCCCTCCCAGGCTGGGCCGACAAGGGAGGAGCAGCTAGGGCAGCGAGAGCAGACCTCGCCTGCCTGCAGGTTGACTCTGGGGTCCGGGGCTGATGCTGGGAACACAGAATGCTTGGCATGCAGCAGTTCATCCTCCATGGACAATGGGGGACCCCTTCACTGTTTCACTCGGGGTTTCCCTCTCACACCCTCAAAAGCCCTGTATCTCCTGCTCCAGAGCCCAGACACCTGTAGAAATGGCATTTTGGAAGATTCTAGACAAGATCTTCCTATAAATAGGCCAAATAAGACGTCCCTAGCACAGGCTAGGTGGTCAAAATTATTTAAACGAGTAAGCACACGTATGATTGACTGCTTAAGGAAGTGACGAGATGAACATTTGATGACCTTTGCGAGGGAGGCCGGAGAACTAAGCTTTCTTGAGTGCCTAATCAGACCTTCTTGTTCTGTCTTGGTACAAAGGGGGCATTCCGGACCCACCACAAAGCTCTGGCTCCTCCCTTTTTCCGCGTGTCGGCTTGCTCTTCTCTTCCTGCAGCGGCCTTTACGGTCTCCTCACTGTGTGTAGGCCGTCTGCTCCTCACTGGTGCCTGCCTAAGACTGTCCCAGGTTCTCCTTTTTGCTCCTATGCTCCAGGGAAAAGAGCTTGATGGTGCCCAGCTCGCTGATCTGTTTGTTTACCTTCAAGCCAGAGCCAGGTGTCATAGTCCCTGGCTGCCCTGAAGATCGAGGATTTGATCCATTCTTGTGGATGAGTGAGAGGGAAGAGCTCAGGCCACACACATGGCACTGGGCTGCAGGGACATTGGGGACAGTGTCGCTCTGGAGAATGTGTGGGATAAGAGGTACCACAGGCATACTTGGAAAAGCCTTGGGTGGCAGATGCTAGTTAAGGACTCTTCTATGTCACGGTGAGCTGGAGGAGTAACAGAGTTATCTTTGTGGATGAGAAGAGCAGGGCCCAGCAGGGATGGAGGGACGGAGTTGAGTGACAAGTGCTAGGGAACAGGGACATAAATAATGTGCAGAAACATGCTTGTGAGCTCAGCCTGGTGCAGGAGGCTCAGAAGCTGAGAAGGCCTAGGATTCTTACTTGGGACAGTCTCAGGATGATTGGCATCAATGTGTTGGGCGGCGACCTTGGGGGTCCTACATGTGGACTTTTATTACGTTTAGAACTGAGAAGTCAATAAAGCCAGGATGTGAGAGTGGAGGTCACTTTTGACCTTGACAGGTCGTTCTGTCCCAAGCAGGGTCAGTTTGCATATGTTCAGTGTGATGGGCCTATCGGATTAGAGGTCAACAAGCCTCAACCAGTAGATCTTCTGAACAAGGAGAGGCGGTGGGAGGGGCCGGCAGTGCGGAGGACAGAGGACTGAAATGTCTTTTTCTCATGCCTGCCTCCCATTGCCTTCACATTTTATTTCAGGAGCTGTGCTTTCCACCTTTGTCTTCATTGCCTTGTTTATCACTAGATCCAACTGATTTAGGTCATTTTCAACGTCTTTAGAGCAGTCTGACCTTGTTTCCCTAATTTTCTTTATCTGTCTGGTTTAGCAGAATGGTGTTTAGCAGAAGGCAACACACTGCCTTCACTGGCTCCACCAAGGCCAGGATTATTAAAAAATTTGAGAGCTGGTTTTTAGAAGAGTGCATTGATTAGAAATGCTAGAGTGTTTCGATACCAGAGTATGTAACTTCATAGCCTTTGAGAGTGAGTTACCTAAGGTTGAAATGAGAGATTTATGAACGTTTGTCACTATACCAATGCAAGGAATTAACAATATCAATGATAATGACAATTCCTGCAGGGAGATTTTGGAATATGAGGACTCCTCAAATTAAGATCCACATTTCTGTTCTATCCATCCTGTGCCCACGTCCAGTAGTGTCCTATTGACCCTGGTGCTTATTTGTGATCTTACCGCTTGCCGGCCATGTGTAAAGTTCTCTCCATAGTCCTGTGCAGTGGGTGCATACGTAGCTAGAGAAACAAGTGCAAAGATTGTTTGACTTGCCCAAGGTCTTAAGCAACAAGCATGAGTGCCTCGCAGACACTGAGCTAGCACCTCAGTGGTGATGACACCTAAATAACCCTGCAGTTGAGGCTTCCAAAGTCTCCTTTTCCGTCCAAAGAGACCCAGCCATATTGTTGCAGTTGGATGCTGCAAGGTTCCACTCTTCATGTTTAGGGCCCTTAGGAATGCATCCATCATTTGGAAGCTTTGTAGATGTTTTTACAAACCACCCTCCTCGTTACCTACAGCCGGATTTGTGTTTCAAACAGGGCAGTTTGCCCTTCTCTGACTTGAAACACTGAGTAAATCCTCTGAATCGCTTCGCGCTCTATAGATTGGGCTATGAGCACGAGCCCACCCGCCCCATCTTGCAGGATGAGAGCTGATGTACAGCCGGCCAGGAGGATGACCGGAGGTGACTAAGAAGAGTATGTCCATTTTCACTCACAGAGCTGGCACTGTGGGGCCAGCCTCTGAGCTGCTTTTCTCGCTCTGAGACACAGTTTGTGTGATCCACTGGGATGCCTTGCATGGGGTCTACAAGTGCTCAAATAGAACACTTTTGTGTCTTTCTTTCTGACACAGTATTTTTCATTTTTAGGACTTCTGCACTAAAAACGGGTGAGTGTCAGGACCTTGTGCAGATCGAACCATGTGACCCTGAAGACAACAGCACTGTTACTTTTACTGTTACGTGGTTTCGCTTCTCTGACAAGGAAGGAGCCAGGAAGCACTGTCTGGCTTGTGCCCTGGCTGGACGGCCCTGCTTCGTCACTTCCGGCTGTGGTCATCACCTGCGCCAGCACTTGAGCAGGCGCAGTGGCAACAACTGCCTCTGTGGGGGCTGCTGGCTCTCTAAGGGCTCAGTGGGATGAATCATGGAGATGAAGGGTGGAGAGCTGGGCTGCTGGAAACCCACGGCACGTTCTCCCCCTTCACCCCCGACTTACCACAAAGAAATGAACGAGGGGCAGAATAGAGCGATTTGAATTTCTACCTTCCCTTCACTCTCCTTCTTAAAGAGGAAGTGGAGTCACAGGAAATGAGGAGGAATAAAAAGAGAAATGAGAAGTCCGCTGGGATGGACAGGATTTGAAAGAACGACCGGAGTCCGTTTCTGCAGACGGTTGATCGTGAGATCCTGGCAAGTCACCTGCACTCATCTGATGAGTTTTTGAAGCTGTGAACTGGAGCTAAGAATACTGATGAGTTGGGTTCTGATATCCACTGACAGCGTAGATTACAAATTCCAAGAGGAGTCACAATATCCTTGCTAACTACGGGCCTCACGGTGGCCAGAGCATAACTAAGGAAGATAATTGAATTTAGAAATAAAAATAGAAAGGGATATGATGCTAAGATTTCTAGAATGAAGCAGGAGATGAGAGAAAGGGTAGATTATGAAGATATTTATGACTACAGTTTCATGATTTTTGTTACTATTGCATTGGTTCATTGAGCCGATTTTCTTCTGGAAAACACTTTTGAAAATATTGGGGGCTGATTTGACTATTGCAATGGTCAGGGATACCCTTGTTGGATTGAAGCAGAGGTGCTAGAAATCCCTTCATAAGTGCCAAAAAATGAATTATGTTGTACTCACCTGGCATTTGAACATCTGCTTAGGAATTTTGAAGATGAAAAATATGTAATTGTCATTGTCTAAGAAATCAACTTTGCTTTATATCATTGCAGTCTTTTTTTTTTTTTCTCTTGTATTTAGTACGAGGCCTATAGGGTCCACAGGATCTCAGTACTTAGATTGGGCTTGCAGTGATCCTCCTGTTTGCAGCCTCTCAAGTACTGCAATCAAGTCATGTGCTACCACATCCCCCCACTGCAGCCCAGCTGACCCCCAAGTCTGCACAGTCTCAATTGCCATCTCAGCTCACCCTTGGGGGTGGGGCCGGCACGGCATGCCAGGGACCAAACCCTGGCCGCTGTGCTCTGCCTAAGCAGGCGCTTTAGTCTCCTGAACTATCAGGTTGGCCTTCTGCATTGCAGTCATTTTTAAAGTGCAGTTTCAATATATATTACATTTTCTCCCTTTTTAAAAAAATATATTTGGTTTTTTCAGGGTCTCATCATGCAACTCCAACTCATAGTGATCCTCCTGTTTTCAGTTTCCCCAGCACTGCAATTACAGGCGTGCACCACCATGCCTGGACTCAGTGGCCAGCTCAGCGTGCCTGGGGGCTGGCCCAGCATGGCATGTGGTGTCAGGAATCCAACCTTGGTCCCTGTGCTTGCCTAAGCATGTGCTTAGTCTTGCTGAGCTATCTTGCTGGCCCAACATGACATTTTCTAAGAAAGCAACAACTGTATAAATTGAGACACTATGCCATGTTTGTCATACTCACAGCACCATCAGGTCTTGCATATGTCAGAAAAATGTATTTCCAATAGCAGCACTGCTCACAGCGAGGGGGCTCTTGGCATTGCAGACTTGGGGGTCGGCTGGGCTGCAGCTGGGGGATTCTACACCAAGGCACATGCTTGGCTTGTTTCATTTAATTTACCAGCACAATCTTTCCCCAGTTTTTACTTTCAGAAGTGCAAATTATTTTATTACAAATTACTTTTCTTTTTATTTCTCCCTTATATTGCAGTTAAGTCACCTTATTGATTTTTTAAAACGTCATGTGTATAGAGAGTTTCTATTACTTCTGAATTTCATTTCAGGGTAATAAACAGTCCGGGAAAGCTCCTTGCCAGTGGTCAGTGGTACTTAGCGACAGTTCTTCTTCACTTCTTAAGAGTTTTCTTCCTTAAGGGCCCAGTATTTCCTTGCAACCTGGTTTCCACCATCTTGATCCCTGTGGAGAATCTCGCCTGTGCACAGTAGTCTTCTTTTCATTTATGATTTCAGTTACCCGCAGTCAACTGTGATGTGAAAATAATAACTGGGAACTTGTAGAAGTAAAATTCTAGAAATGATTCTTCAATTTAAGTCACCATTCTGAGTAGCTTGATGAGATCTTGTGAATACCGTCTGTCCCTCTGTTCACTGTACCCACAGTGTTTATGCTACTCAACCACGGCAGGTGACAGAGTGTCAAGCATCTTCACAGAACTTTGATTGCACTGTATTGTTATATTTTATGATTAGCTATTACTTGTAATCTCTTATAGTTTATAAATTAATCTCTCCAGTTTGTAGATTAAATTGTATCATAGGTATGTACATACAGAGCAAAACAATGCACATAGAATTGACTAGTACCTGCGATTTCAAAGCATCATGTGTCACCTGGTGGCCTTGGAATGCAGCCCCTGTGGATAAGAGAAGACTACTGTGTATTTTAATGCTAATGGGCCTGGTTCAAGTTCTCTTTGTGCATCATTCAAACAGAGGACACAGACAGAAAGTGGAGGCAATGTCACTCTGCTCTGTGTCCTAGGATGTCTGAGCCTGAGACCTGGCCCTGCCCTTTAAGGGAACTCTAAAACAACAGCCTTCATAAATTCCACTCAATACAATGAAACAGAGAGGCTCCAAGAAGTTAGTCAGTAGTAGAATGCAGATCAAACCCTATCCTGTCTTAAGCCCGTGTTTGTTACATTCCCTGTCCAATAGCCCAAACCCTCCCATGGGAAGGCAATAAATGCATCACTCATTAGTGGCCTAAGGAGAATCACTAAAAAATTACTCACTCCTGCATGCATGGGTTTGTTTCAAAATGTACCTGAGAACTACTAACGTATTTGATCCTTCCTATAATTTGGAGATGGCTGAAGGAATATTAGTGTCCAGCTCATCAAGGGGAGAGGAGGGCTCGCATTGTAGGAATGAGTGCTTGTTAGGACCCATAGCTGGAACCTAAGACTCTGGATTAGCTTTAGCCCCATCCTCCTTCAACGGTATTGAAAGGAAGAGTTTTTATAGGTCTCTGATGTTATTTAATAAGTAATAGCAGACACTTAAAAGGTGTGGTCTCTGGGTTGAGACTATCCTCTTGTGGCTGAGGTCACTAAGAAGACTAAATGTTGTACCACTCTTAACAATGTCCATTTTGCCATCATTTCAGTGAAAACTGAGCACCAAAAGCCATTGCGTGGCTGCATGGACAGCAGTTGACAAGTGCCCAGTTGTGTGTAGCAAGAGTGACCCTCCTCCCCCGCTGCATTTCAATACCTTGAGGTGAAACTTTCACACCTGTGGAGGACTGAAACTCTCACACCTGTATGAAGTATTATAATGATGAGGATGATGAGGATGAGGATGGTAATGATGATAATGACGTGTGTGTGTGTGTGTGTGTGTGTGTGTGTGTGTGTGTGTGTGCAAGGTTTTACTGTGCAGCTTGAACTTCTAGTGATCCTTCAATTTTCAGCCTCCCCAGTGCTGGGATTACAGGAGCGAGCCAACATGGCCGGACTCGGTTGCTGACTCTAAGTACCCAGGGGTGGGGCCAGTGTGGTTTGTGGTGCCAGGGATTGAACCTGGCTTGCATGTGCTTAAGCAGGTGTTTAGTCTGCTGAGTTGTCTCGCTGGCCCTCAAAGTATTATTTTGAAGTCAGACATTGCAGAAAAACGGTAAAAGATTGTAGAGCATAAGAGAAATAGAGCTTTATCCCAGAGCTAATCGAAATCGGAAGTCTATCTTTGATAGTTTGACAACAAACTACCAATATACTAATATCTTGTGTGGATTTTGCAGTGTGATTTAGTTAGAGCTCTAAAACGCGTGTTAAGTATTTTGATTTAGCTCTGTGATTCTTTTGGAGTATTCTGATGAGGGAGAGAGAATGGCTTCTGGCAATAAAGGAGCGAACCTTGAGCTCCAGCTCAAAGACCTTGCAATTCAGCTGCTGTGAGGCTGCCAATGATTAAGCCTCTCTGGACCTTAATTTGGCCATCTGTGAAATGGGGTGGATAAAACTGCAGTGCAAAATCACTTTGATGATAATGAGCTGCAATCAGGGCTTGGAAATGCCCAGTTACCAGTCCTTCTCTGGGGGCAGAGCTCAGAAAGCTAGCATAGAGGCTCAGAGCTGATAATTTTCAGATAGAGTTGGTGGGTGATCATTTCCTTCTCCTTGATCTACTCTCTAATTGCAAAAAGATGACAGAGAGTAGAAAATCTGTGGTGTGAGCTCCACAGTCCTGCCGTGGGGATAGGAATCTTGCTTAGATGATTGTGGAGTGCTCGTTTCAACTCTCAATGCCCTTACTCTTAAATGACAGCTACTGAAGCAAATCTTAAATTGCATCCCCTAAAGATAGCAGCAGTTGCTGGGCTGCGTGGTGTGACTCTCGATATCAGCCACAGCAATCACAGGACCAGCAGGGCTTCTCCCCTCCTCCTTTTAGAATGTCATTGTGACCGAGATCCCAAAAGTCCACTACAATCTGCATTCCAGCTTTGCTATTGATTCTCTTCGCATTTCTCCTCTGTAGTCTGGGCATCCCCACCCCAACACATTCATGCATCACAATAGTTCCAATCCCAGAACCTCTTGTGGGCATTTGACCATGTCACATATGCAGTGACAGAACAGTGGAGCAGAGCTGAAAGGATCGCCAGAATAACAGATGGTGGGAGAATGTGTATACACAGGACCAAGGCATTGGTGGGGTTTGTGGTACTGAAATATTAGGAAGGAAGGTATAGGACTTCTATGTATAATGGCTGATCATTAAACCGCACATCAGTGAGTGTGATAGAATGTACACATGTGAACTCAGATCCCCCTCATGTATATTTCTTAGCTGTATCTTAAATTTCATTTGGATAGGTTGAATGTCAGCTTTTTTCCTTTTTTCCTGTAGACATCCCCGGAAGCTTACATACAGACAGAAAAATATGGGCACCAATTTTTATTGATTGATGATTTGTAGTACGGAGGTCTAGCTGATGAGGCTGCTGCCTACATACCCTTAGGGCCTGCACAGTCCAACTCAGAGGGGCAAGGAAGTTGACACATAAGTTATCTAAGAGGAGGAGGCTGTTAAATCTTAGGCTGTGAGGGAGCCAGCAGATATGATGGAATGGAGGAAGTCTGGAGACTTCACTCACTGGATGGGTATGACAGATAGGGAGATCAGAAAAGAACAGGCTTTGGATTCAACTTTGACTGGAGGGAAAGGAAGGTCAGGTACAAGACACTGGCAAGGAAATGTGGGAGGATCAACATGGGAAAAGCAATCTTTTGGAAGGTCTCATCCGAAAGTAGAAGGCCAGGGGTGTTGTAGCAGTCCGATCAGTTTCCTTCAGTGTGTTTGTAGCAGTCAGACCTTGAGAGACAGAGATTAAAGGAAGCCACAGGTTAATTAGAGAATCTCTTGGGCATGACAGAAGAGTCATACCATCTCCAGTCTGTCTCCCTCTTGGATGCATGTACACACGCAGTGTCTTGATGTTGAAACCCATCTGTTCAATCTGTAAACATACTTAAGCATGTTTCTTTACTAGAATAGTATTATTAAGGAATAATAATGAGTTTTTGTTAGTAAGCCCCTGGACGTTGAACAAGTTGCTATTGGTTAGATTGACCTTCCTGACCTCTAAAGATTTAGGCTACTTGGCTCTAACTTGACATTAATACGTGAGTAGATTCCCTGAAATAGGACAGGAGCTTGGTTTTGGGAAGCTTGCTTTCAGAAAGCTGTTGTTTATATTTATGTAGTGCCTTGGAAGATGAGCTCTTCCCCAAAAGCTCTGGAAACGTCAGGCAGGGGGGATTAAGTCTTAAACAAAAGGAGACTAATGGGTAGGAATGGTACTTTCTCTAATGACCTCCGGCCCAGAGTGCAAGGCACGGATACTAAATCAATGCAGAGCCACTTTTACCAGCTTGCATCAGGAAAAACATGCTCTAAAATTGAGAAACAGAAGAAGAGGAATCTAGAGACATGGATAGTCTGCGTGGCTTTCGTGGTTTGACTGGCTCTATGCTTTACAGTGATTCCACCTCCACCAATGGGAACGATCCAGGAAGCAAGCATGTGAGCAGATCGCAGGGTAACAGGTGGCCACTGACAGCACCATGAGCACGGTCTTCAGGCTTAGAGAGCTTCTGGCATCACAGCTCTCCCAGTGTCCTCTCTTGGCCACCATCACCCTCATCCAACAAGATGGCGACCAGTGGGCCCTCGCGCTGCCGCTTTCCTCATTGCTGTCTTTCCATTTCCTGGGAGGCAGCTTTGAGGAGGAAAGGCTTCTGAATGGCCAGCTCTCTGTGCCGCAGCTGCCTCACCCCTGCTGACCCCTATTGTAGGGCATGAGCCTGTTCATCCCATCCAGGGAGAACCTTCCTGGTCTCAGGATGCTGGGGTCCTCCTCTGCAGGGAGGGAGGACTCCTCGGTAAGGGTCTTTCTCCATCTCCTTCGCCCCTCCCACTTTAGCTAAAACTGAGCTCAGCTATCTTTCCTTTTCATCCACCTCCTCCCCCACCCCTTCTGCTATGCTGCTACAGTCACAGGCCGAGGATGAAGCTCAGTAGAAGAGAAGTTTAACTCAAGTTTGATCAAGGAGGACATAGCAGCAAATAAAAACTCACACCTTTTTTTTTTTTTTTTCTTTTGCATTTAGGGCTTGGAAGGAGTAAAGTCATAGACTAAGTGTGAACCCATTGGGGAAAATGAAAATTAAAAGTAATTTCGTGTCATTTCAGCAACTCTTCTCCATGGAAAGGATCCAGTGCCAATGCTCATTGCTTGGTGCAGAGACTACAGCTCTGGTCAAGTGGTGGGAACTGCAGTTGGGCTAAGAACGCTGGTCCTGTGGTGTGATTTCTAGTCCAAGGCACAGCGACTCCTGAGGTGCAGAGTCTGATTGCAGAATCACAGCACTTTTCCTGGTATATTCTGACAGTTACAACAAAAGACCGTAGATTTGGCACTTCGTAAACTACAGATTTATTTTTCATGCTTTGGAAGGATAAGAAGTCCAAGATCAAGACCAGGGGTTGGGGGAGACGTTTGATGAAGGTTTTCTTTCTTTCTTTCTTTCTTTCTTTCTTTCTTTCTTTCTTTCTTTCTTTCTCTCTCTCTCTCTCTCTCTCTCTCTCTCTCTTTTCTGGGTCACAGGTGGTGCCTACTCATGGTGCCTTCATAGAGTGTCGAGGACAAATAAGTCACCCCGTGGCTATTTTTAAACAACGATTTAAAAATTATTTACATAACTAACATTATTTATAAGATTCAAGTGACAGAGATAGTCAAACCTAAAACACTTGATGCCAGGATCTACTGTGTAAGGATCATCAGCAACTAGTTAGCACACACATCACAGCCCAGGCTGCCCACTAGAATCTTAGAACTTGTTTATCCTGTGGCTGAGAGTTTGTACCTTTCGATCAGCATCCCCACTTCCCTACCACTCAGCCCATCAGCCCTTGGCAAGCAGCTCTCCTTTCTCTTTTTAAAGTCTGGTATTTTCGATTCCACGTATGGTGATCCCCTGCAGTCTTCCTGTGCTTATGTTCCTTCACTTATCATAATGTCCTCTGCATTTGAGCTTGTCCCAAACACCTGCATTTCTTTCTCTCTCTTTTTCCTTTCTTGCTCCTAACACTGCACTACATGCACGCACTAAGCTTCAACCCATTCACCTGCCAATAAGCACTCAGGCTGACTCTGTGTCTTAACTGCTGTGAATTGGCAGGGCCTGCAAGAATCCTTTGACATAAACTTGAGTTCCTCCATATGTGGACCCAGAAGTGGGGTTGCGGGGTTGTGTGGTATTTCAGTTTCATGCCTCTGCCGACATTTGTTGGCTCTTGCTTTCATCATACAGGTATCCTAGCAGCTAGTGGGTGGCATCTCACTACAGTTTCGATTTGATTTTCTCTGGTGATTAGTGGTGCTGAACACCTTGCGACAAGTCTGTTGTATGTCTTCTTTGGAAATGTACCTAGTCAGATGCTTTCTTGTTTTGTAAATCAGTTTTTTAGAAATTTGTTTCATTATTGTGAAATGTGATTCCATATTCATTTTAGACATTAACTTTGTATGAACTATATGGGTTTGCAATATTTCCTCCTATTCTGTCGTTGCCTTTTCATTTTGTTGATCATTTCATTTACTGTGCAGAAGTGTTTTGGTTTGATGTATTTGCTTATTTGTGCTTTTGTTGACTGTGCTTTCCTGCCAAGGCCGATGCCAACTTATCTCCTCAATTTTGACTTCATCACCTTTCCAGGAGCCCATTATGTAATATCGTCCCCTTGAGTGTTACAGTTTCAGCATCTGCACTGGGGCCTGGGGTATGGACACCGGTGTCACCATAGCAGCTGTGCTGGGAACCAAATCCAGCCTGCCACACAGTTTTGTATGGTCTGTATATGTCTTTTTTTTCTTTTTTTTTCTTACAATCCTTTTTCCTTTTTTAAAATTTTGATACACGATCTCGCAAGCAGTTTGGACTCATAGTGATCCTCCTGTCTCAGCCTCCCCAATATTGGTTTTGAAACCAGCACAGCATGCAGTACCATGGATGGAACTCAGGACCTTGAGATTGCCAGGCAGTCACTTAGCCACTGAGCTATCTCACCAACCCTCTTCTTATTTTCTTTCTTTCTTTCTTTCTTTCTTTCTTTCTTTCTTTCTTTCTGTCTGTCTGTCTGTCTGTCTGTCTGTCTGTCTGTCTGTCTGTCTTTTTTGCCATACCAGGGATTGAAATCACGACCCTGCAAGCACTTATTCCACTGACTTATCTCCCTGGCCCCTCTTCTTATATTCTTAAATGGTCGAAACAACAAAGAATTTTGTGACACATAAAATCTGTATAAAATTTAAATATCAATCTCCATAAATAACATTTTATATGTTTGGTATTTATTTGTTTTGTTTGTTTGTTTATACCATGAGTCAAACTCAGGAGCATGCAGTTGTCAGGCAGGCACTGTGCCACTGAGCCGCATATCCTCCTTCATAAATGACGTTTTAGCAGAAGGCAGACTCATGCACTCCTTTACGTACTGTCTGCAGCTCCCTTTGTGACACAAAGCCAGAGTTGAGCTGAGTGATTGAAATAAAGACTATGTAGCACACAAAGTCCAAAGTTATTTCTTAGCCTTTTATAGAGAAAAACTTTGCTAAAGCCTCCACTATACCTTCTTAGCCTAACTTAAAAGGTAATTGTTAAGATTAAGGTCTCCACGTCTGTGCCAATTTTCCTGTTTCAAAATGTTACAAGTGTGGGATGTTATCATTATCCACTATCAGTGTTACTTTTTCACAGAGTCACATTTGTGACAGTCCAACTATGCATTAGCTTGGCTAATGCATTCCTAAGCTGTCCAAATCCTCCAACATTAAACCAACTGCATGCATGCAGCTGGAAGATGAAAGGGAAAGAGGATCACTGTTATTAATAAAGATTCACAGAGGCTGAATCCCCCAAGTGTGGGTGGATCCCACTCTGAGGAACGCCACCGTGCTTGTCATTGAGTGAATAGTAGCATAAAAATAGAAAATAAGAGCTGTGTTGATTTAAAGAGGCAAAAGAACACATCAGCTCATTGGGTCAGATTTGGCCAAATTCAAAATTCTGGCGAAAATGCAGGAAAAGCAAATTGCTCAGCAAGAACTCATGGAGCGTCTCCAGTTTCTGGAGTAATGAGCTGCGGTCCAATGGATACAAGGAGCCTGCCTCGGCTTGCGAAATCTTCAGCTCTGGGGTACTTTATGTTCCTCCCACACCCCTCTCCATGAATAACATACTGGCCTACCCTTTCCTGATTCTGGATCTCTTTCCATTTCCCCTCCGTCCCATTGGTTCAGTTGGATGATTGATAGCTGGGTGGATAAATCTCAATTGATGGGCTGAAGTTCATTTGGAAAGTTACCTGAGTGGCAGGATGAAGGGCTTGTGCTTAATTCCAAAGACAGGGAGGCATTTTGAAGTTTTATAGCTGGGGGTGGACGGGAAGATTGGGACTGTGTTTCAGAATGATGAATCTGGTAGCTGTGTCTCGGATGTATTGGAGTGGGTGAAGGCAGAGATCAATGGCATAGTTTTCTCCGTAGGCTGGGCAAAGAATAATGAGG
This sequence comes from Capromys pilorides, assembly GCA_004027915.1. Lineage (NCBI taxonomy): Eukaryota > Metazoa > Chordata > Mammalia > Rodentia > Capromyidae > Capromys > Capromys pilorides. The sequence continues at coordinate 6,079 of PVKN010013288.1, read as the reverse complement.
TTCTGAGCTCGTGTGGGGGCAGAGGGTTGAGAAGCAGACATGAGATTCTGCAGAAGCAACTGATAGGATGTGGGAGGTGATGAAGAACTTTGGCTCCACTGCCATACATGGAAGTGGGCAGGTTAGGGAAGGGACCAGGATTGGGAAAGACACCAGAGCATGGCTATAGAAATGTCAAGTTAGATGGGTCAGTGGGACGCAGGCTGCCTGGTCAAAACTAGCAGATGGAGAAGCTTTTCCTCAGCTTGCCTGGCCCTGGGCAGATGAGGAAAAGAGAAACATTCTGATCCAGAGTAGGGTTGTCTCCTGAGCTTGGAGGCCAACAGCACAGGAGGGGCAGAGAGGGCTTGCGGTGATTTGGAGCGCCTGAGAGGCACTGCAGCATCTTGTCAGGGCAAGCCCGATGAACACGGTAGCAGCATTAGAATGGGAAAGAAGTGATGGCGGCAAGACGGCTCCAGGCAGCTCAGCAAAGGGGCACAGCACAGCCGAAACAGAGACACAGCGAGCAAAGCCAATTTGTAGTAAATATTGCAATAAAAATTTCATTACTTGGTAGCTTATCAGCATTCCAGAGAGATGTAAATAATGTTCTCCCACTGCGTTTCATAAACCTGCTTCCTCCTGCAACCCCACTCCGGAGACAATTTGGCTTTTCTGAAATCTGATTAGACTTAAATCCTCTGTTGACTCACTTGCGTCCTTGTTTTATCACATATGCTTTCCAGCTGCCAGAAAGTGGGTGAGAAATGGTCTCGAGAAAAATAGTCTCTTCCCTTTTTCAAGACACCAGGTAGTTTATAGCAAGTTTTGTTTTTCCCAGGTAACTCTGCCTCTAATCCATTTATTTGTTTATTTATTTATTTTTTTAATTTTGCTCCAAATATGTTTTGGAAACCAAGATCTCTGAGTGAGCCTCCTGCTGGTATTTCTATCTCTATTTGTCCTTCAGCTTTTTTCCTTTTCCTATTTTTGAGCACTAATGCAGAGGCCTGGGGGTGTAAAAACTTAAGATATTACTATAGCTTTGCTCCTCATGGCGGTTTTGACTCAGCAGGTCTTCAGCTCTGCTCAGACACAAAATTGGTGCTGTTTTGTTTGTTAGTAATCAGTGGAGGGAGGGAGCAGCAGAAATTGATGAGCCTCCTGGTTAATTAAATCAGATCATGTTTCCCGTGGTCAAAGTCCTCTGCTAGGATTTTCACTCTAGCTTTTGTTTGGTTTTTAAATGATAAAATACCAAATGGTGAACCCAAGAACCATCCACCCTGCACCTGCATTTCCATGTGTTTAGGATGCACACAGGCACACACACACACTCACACACACATGTGCATATGAACACACACAATACATGTGCACATGCATGCACCCTAGACCACCAGCAAGAAGGTGCAACTCTAGCCACATAAGCTTTCCTATACCTCCTAAATGGTGCACTGAATATTTGCAGGCCAAGTTTTAGTCTCTTTATCTGATCCTGAAAACAAGTGCTATAAAAAATGAACATATTTAAGTAAAGATCATCTCAGAAGAGGCAACTGAATGGCATACTCTGTATATCCTGGGCATTCTCCATTTTAGAAATGGAAGTGATGTTTTTTTCCAACTCTAATACCATACTATTAAAGAGCTCCTTGGACAATGACCTGTGTTCAGATTGTGACCAACAGCATGGTGCTTATAAGTTAGATGCCATGATCTGGTCTGCCCAGGCTGGGGTCTGCGTGAAGGGGCTTGGCAGGCCCACAGTGGCAGCTTTGCCTATGGTCTGGTGAGCAGCATCCACCTCCGCACTTCGTGGGCTCTGAACGTCATTTCAGCAGGGCTTAGCCTAGAGTCCTGTGCGGGAGGCCCAGGAGAGGAGACCCCTGGGAGTGGCAGAGCCTTGCATGGGCCAGGGAGTGCACAGCACGTCTGAGAGTGAGAGGGACAGCCAGACCCAGGGCTGTGCAGAGTCTGCAGCTGTGCCTGCCTGCTCCACCTGATGGCCTGGTTCCTCTGCGCAGGTGCACAGTCCCCCTCCAGGTGGAGCCTACGAGGCAACCTTCTCCTAATGATGGCGCAGCAAAACTAAGCAACCTGGAGTTATGTGGAGGTCACACTTGTGGGAGTCTGACTATCCCAACTACATAACACATCTCCCAAAAGTTTGAGTTTATAGATGTTTCATTGCGGGATGAATGTGTCAACCAGGATTTACACTTCCAATCAATTCTCCTAGACTGAGACTGGAAAATTCAATACAGAATGTGGCCATGGCTCAGAATACGAGCGCATCCATCAGTGCCAACGTGATAATTAAGAACAAGATGAACCTAGGCATGGTAGTGCATGCCATGAATTTCAGTACTCTCAAAGGCTGAGGTCGAAGGATTGGAAACTTGACCCCAGCGTGGGTATATTAGTGACTCAGACTATGTCTCAAAACCAAAAACAAAACCCTAAAAACAAGCGCAGAATGCAGCTCAGTGCAGTGTCTCTGGGTTTGATCCATGTCTGGGAGTGTGAGCAGAATAAGACCAAAGTTCTTTTCTGGTCCTGTGTGTTTTCACACACCACCACCATACCTGAACATATTTAGATGTGTTCCAGAAAGAGTAGTTTACTAACAGGTGGGTGGGACGGCTTTGGAAAGAGCTGGATCTTCCACAAAGCTAACCACTGAGAGTGAGGAGGGTAAATGTTAGGGCTGGATTAGTAAATTTATTTACTATTATTTTTTAAGTATTTTATTACAGGGTCTACAGAGTCTCACTACACAGATCAGACTCATAGTGATCCTTCTGTTTTCAGCCTCCCAAGTGCTAGGACTGCAGGTGCACGTCACCATGCTCAATCTCAGTCACTGTCTCAGAGCACACCGGGGGCGGGTGCAGCATGGCATGCTGGGGATTGAAATCCAGTCCCTGCATCTGCCTAAGCAGACACTTCAATCCGCTCAGCTATTTGGCCAGGCTTGGATAGAGACAGACATATCTTTGTGCAATTCAGGGCATAGAGTTAGCAGAATGGTGGCAGGAATAGGACGAAGTGGAGGAGTCTGTGCTCCTAGTGGCATACAGAGGTGGTGGTGAGGCTGAGGTGAGGGCTAGGAGACTGAAGGGAAGTGAGACAGTGCGCATGTGCTTGAAGATGCTGGGATCCCAGGGGTGGAGGATACTGCCCCTCAGTCCAGTGCAAAGGTTGACTCTTTTCTCACCTAAGCCCTCTTTCTGGGCTTAGCCTATGATTTTTGTCCACAAAAGAGGGAATTGAAGTTTCTTTGGAAGAAATGATCTTTTCTTGATTTAAGTGGTCACTTAAAATAGATTCCTTCCATTTGCACAGTGAAAGACCTTTTCTGAGTAATACCACGAGAAATCCTCGGGCAATAGCTGTTCATGACATAATGCTTAATGACTTCTTGCCTGACAATGGGAATTTGTGGGAAGTATTTCGAGACCATGCCAGCCAAATGTAATCAGGAGCTAGAGCTTCCCGTCGATAGACAAATCCATAAATATTTATTCTTGGCAGAGGCCTTTTGAATGGTTACTTACCTTCTTTCCAAAATGCTTCCTTTTCTCAGCTTGTTTAATTACATTAGGGAGAAAGCCTCATTTGTTTTTCTTTAGCAATTTCTAAATTTCTCTTTCATCAGGGCAGGGATGGTCCAGGCAGAGCTGGATGCAGTGTGGATCAGCCAAGATCTTCTCTTTGGACCCCATGTATAAAGAGATTTAAAAACTCCACAGGCATAAATGAGAATTGTTGCGCGCACTTCTTTGATCCAGGTCTCCACATGTGACTTCCTATTAAGCAAGAAAGATAGCAAGCAGCCCACTCTTTCCGCAGGAAGCAACATCCCTCATGCACAGCCAAAGGCACCTTTGCGACCACCCACCACTCTTTAATGGATCACACAAATGGAAGTGGGAAATATATTGGAAAGATCAGATTGTATTCCCACTGCTGTGGGCACCTGTTGTTTTTACAACCCAGCATCCCTGGTAGAATGATCATTTTTCTTTGGGAAGCCACACTCAGCTCACTCTCACTTGATGGAAGGTGAAGTTGACTCTCATTGGCTGGGGTGAGCACGCGGTACAGACTAGGCCAATCAGCATCTATGGCCTCTTGACAAAATGATTGGCTAAAGACTGGTCATGGTCACATGATCTAATCAGTGTCAAGGAGAATCAGGGAAACTTACTAGGATTTCTTACAAAAGAAAGGTGCAAAACTTGCCTTTTCTTTCTTTTCCTTCCTTTTTTTTGTGGTCAGACTTTTACAAATAAGGAACAGGTTGCCTCTAGATTTCTAGAGGCTCACCTGGGGAACCCTGAAAACAAAGCCAATGAACTTCAAAATAAAAGAAAATCAAATATTGATGGCAGCTTTTGAGCCCTTACAGCTGTTTGTGTCTGAAAGTGTCCTTCACTGGATTGCAGTTGTGTGAATCAATGCGTGAGCCAGTTGGAGAGATGTTCTGAGTTGTAATCCTTTGAAAACTTCTCATTATCCCCTACCCATTTCTCTATGGTTTTGGAAAAAGCTAATCTATGTTGTCATTTATTCTATCATTCAGTTCGTAAGCTGTAATACACACCAACACACCCCTCTTTGTATTCCTCTGATCATGTATAAAATGAGAGGGCAACACGGGGATTCGGCCTCAAGCTCCTTGTATTTCATTGCTACGGATCACAAGCCCACCCCTGGATCCGCCTCTGTGGTGGGGAGAAGTGGCACCCTCAGCAATCAGGTCAGCATGCGACTTCCACAGGTTTTCTAACACTCCCCTTCTAAGCTGATCATTGGCTTTAAGTTTAGTAAGACTCCATCTTAACAGTGCAAGGCAAATCTAGAGAATCCAGTGTGGCCAGGCAATCTGTCAGACCTGAAGTGTTTCCCGCTCCATAAACGCAGATGCTTTATTCAATGGAGCTCTTCTACCTTTTGTTGACACCCGGGACAGGCTAAACAATCATTTTCTAGCTTTTAGGGAGTATGAATGACAGCAAAGTAAAATTATTGGGGAATGCCTCTTGCTCCTCATGTCTTCGCTAACCATCCTGGCAAAAAAGAAGCCCTACCATGTCCTAGTCACATTAACTGGCCTTTAAAATGGTTAGTTTACTGAGAAGAGAGGGGCTTCTCAATTGCAGGCAAGATTAGGTTTCTAAATTTCACCAGATGATAGAGTATTTCAAATTGCCTACAGCAGCAAAGAGAAGGAAATAGCGTAAAACAACATAAAACCGTACCTATTTCCAAGGGCATCGGAAATACCTTGCACCTTATGAGACTTTGAACAGATTTATTTTTTATATAGGAGTAAAAAGAATGTTGAAAGTCATCCCTAATGAAAATCAATCTTTTTGTTCTATTATGCATTGATGAAAGCAGTTCATGATCATTAGAATCCTTGAAGTCTGGATTCTTTTTAATGAATATTACATTCCTGCCCATTAAGAGGAGGCACTTCAGTAAGGCAGCCTGGAACCCAGTTTTCGCCCCCTGTGGTGTTTCCACCAGGGGTTCCAGGAGTCAACTCCTCCAAGCCCTGCTCTTGTAGAAAGAAGGTTGCTCCGCTAACACAGTGTAGTGTCAGGCAAAACACCAGGAAGTGGGTAGCTCCAAACTGACATGCTCCAAGCCAACAAAATAGGCTGAGTTTTCCAAAGCAAGGATGATCACAGCTTTAATTAATTCGGATAAGAGTCATGCTGTTTTAGTTTTATTTTTTAGTGTATATTTGTATGTATCGGTCACATGGTTGTGCTGCTCCATGCTACCGTGCCTGCCCCACCCCAAGCGGTGTTCGCACGCTCAGCTGCTATCTTTGGTCTCTTTCACACTTCCTTCCATGAGTACCCGCATCAACCTGTGGTGCTGCCCCCTTAACAAGTGCTATGATTTGAAGCACCTGTCTCAGCTCGCCCTCTCTCTCACCTCTAACTCGCAACTTCCTCGCTTATTCCAAGATTTATCCCACATTCCCTGAATCCGCCCTTTAACTATTATCTGTTTTGCTAGCTTTCTAGCTCAGAGAACTACCTATAAAACTTTTACAGTTTTATATAACGTTAAGGTG
>PVKN010013287.1:0-20049 GCA_004027915.1 Capromys pilorides | reverse complement strand
TCCAAATTCTGTTTCAGTTCTGCTACTTCTTTGCTAATTTTTTGTCTGCTTGACCTATCGTTTTCAGATAGGGAGGTGTTAAGGTCTCCTGTTAAGATTGTAGTATTGGATATTAGATTTTTCATGTCCATTAAGGTTTGTCTTATATAACTTACTGCTCCTGTGTTGGGTGCATACATATTTATGAGTGTTACCTCTTCATCCTGAATTTTTCCCTTGACCAGTATGTAGTGGCCTTCTTTGTTATGTTTGATGAATCTTGGTTTGAAGTTTAGACTGTCTGCAAACAGGATTGCTACCCCTGATTTTTTTTGAGGTGCTGGAGAATGTAGTATTGTTTTCCATCCTTTCACTTTTAGCCTATGAGTTTCTTTATGAGTTAAGTGTGTTTCTTGTATACAGCATATTGTTGGGTTTTGTTTCCTTATTCATTCTGCTAGTCTACTTCTTTTAATTGGAGAATTGCATTCATTTGCATTGATAGTTATAATTGAAATATATTATCTTATTATTGACATGACTTTTATTTACTACTGTTTACTACTTTTTCTTCTATGTTTAATTGGTTGTCCTGTTTGGTGGGATCTTTCTGTTTGCATTTGTTGGGTTCAAGTTGTTTTGTTCCCTCTCTAAAATATTTCTTAGTATACTGTGTAATGTTGGCTTTGACATCATGAAATTCTTTAGTTGTCCCTTTGTTGTGGAAGCATTTCAGTTTTCCCTCGTACTTGAGCGAGAGTTTTGCCGGGTATAGCAGTCTGGGCTGCAATTTGTTTCCATGGAGGACTTGAAGCACCCTGCTCCATGATCTTCTTGATTTCATGGTTTGTGAAGAGAAGTCTGCTGTTATTCTGATGGGTTTTCCTTTAAGTGTGATCTGTTTCTTTTCTCTATTAGCTTTTAGTATGTTATTCTTCTGCTGGATTTCTGGGATCTTGATTATTATATGTCTTGATGTGTTTTTAGTCAGGTTGATGTTATTTGACGTTCTGTATGCTTCAGCTACCTGGATATCTGATTGTTTTCTCATATTTGGGAAGTTTTCTGCTATTACTTCTGCCTATATTCTTTTTATATCATTTGTATTGACTCTTTCTTTCTTATTGATTCCTATTAATCTCATGTTGTTCATTCTGGCATCATCTTTCAGGTGTTGAATTATTTTTTCCTGCATCCTGGTTGTTTTTAAGAGATCTTTTCTTGCCTTTTCACTAGCTGCGAGTGTGTCTTCAAGATCTGAGGTTCTATCTTCACTTTCATTCATACGGTTTTGCCAGCTTGTGATTGAGATTTTATTTTCTTGTATATCTCTTTGATACTGTTTCAGGCGATCTATTTCTTTCTTATATTGCTCAATCGTGGAATCTATCATTTTTCTATCCTCCTATAATTTTTTATCAATGTCTTCTTTAATATAACTGAAGTCTTTCATTATAGTTATCTTTTCTTTTTCTATTTCAGAGGTTATTTCTGTTCGCATTTCCTCTCTACCTTTCTGCAGTTGTTCTACTTTAGTCGCTATTAACTTAGAAATGACCTTTTCAAGATCAGAAATTATTTCTGATCTCATTCCCTGTATGCTTTTCTGCAGCTGTTTTTTAACTTCAGTCTCTAGTACTTCAAAGATTTCTTTTTTAACTTTAGAGCTTACCTCCAATCCGAGTTCCTCTATGCATTTCTGTATTTGTTTGTTTACTTCAGATACTAGGAATTCAGAGATTTCGGCTGCATGATTCCCAATTTCTTGTATGGTAGTGACTCCTGTATTTGTTGCAGGTGGGCTTGGAACCTGAGATTGCATTTTGCTCCTTGTCTGTATCATTCTGAGTAGCTGTGATCTTTGGTGCAGTACTACATGCCTGTGGGTTGTTCCTTCTGACTGGGCTTGTGGAACTGCTGAGCTGCTTGTAGGCTGGGGAAGGAGCATCTCATTCACCTGATGGGTCTGGCACTGGGTCATAGGCTGCACTGGTGGTGGGCCAGAGGATATCTCACGTGGCAGGCCTGGCGCTGGCGGGCCTGACGCTGCCTGATGCTGTTAGGCTTCGCTGGCAGTTGGCTGGAAGTCTTACCTGGCGGGTCTGGCACTGGCGGGCCTGGCGCTGCCTGTTGACAGTAAGCTGTGCTGGTGGTGGGCCTGAGGACCTTCACCTGGCGAGTTTGGCGCTGGCAGGCCTGATGCTGCCTGGCAGTTCTAGCACTGCCTGGTGGACCTGATGCTGCCTGGCGAGCCTGGCGCTGGTGGGCCTGCCTAAGATGTTTGACATTCAGAAAGACAGTGATGTTAAGCTCAATTACCTATGTTATAGAGTAATAGTATCATGAAGCTTCTCTGTTGAAGGGTTGAGAATGTAAGTTAACAGACCAAAAATAGGAGAAAAAGAAGGGCTATGAGGATAGCCAACTTTTTGGCCCTAGCCCTTCAAGGTCAGTGAAGACTGAAGACATAAGAGAACCTGTGCTGTAACATCCTATAAGTCAGTGGTTTCCCAAATTTTCTACTCAAGATTAAGGGCTCAGAGGAAAGATTTAAACGAAGTATAGTGTATCTAAGGAGAGTCACCTAGAGAAAAAACATTCCCTCAGGCTTTCACAGAGAGCAAACTGGTCAAGCAATGGCTGTGACTTGTCCTCAAGGCTGGCACTGACAACAGTTCTGCAAAGCACTGTACATGGTTCCAAAGTTAATCCTGAGGGGATTTGACTTTGGGAGGTACAAAAGATCAATGTTTTGTTATACAGGTCTTGCTTTAACTTGCCCTTGATCACCCAGCAGAAAAGCTTAATTATGGGGCATAAATCGCAGAGCTAGCTTAGTATGATGAGCTGTAAGAGGCTTAAACCAACAGCCTCCAACATTACCAGTTTCACTGTTAACCCACTGCAATTATGGAACATTGTACTATGTATACAACTATTTCCTCTTAGTTCAAAGAGAAGAACTTTTTTCTTCTTTTCTTTTCTTACCATTATTGATTAGAAAATTTATCACATCTACACCCTGTGCTTTGCATAACTAGTATGAGGAAAACAATATGCAATGTGTCAATTATTGCGAATGTACTACTACCATGTTTTGAAACTATCATATTGTTATTTCTTATTAAAAGTAATAAAAATAATTTAAAAAATGCATTTGCCCATCTCTAAGAGTCATCTAAGAATGATGACTATTAACAATTCCAGTACTGAAAAGTCCAAGTTCAAAGTCTCTGAGGAAGAAGGCAAGGTATTAGCTGTGACATGCTGTAAAAATCAAAAGAAAATTAAACACTCTAGACTTGTAACAGCACAGGAATAGTATTTCCCTTCCAAAGGGAGGAAGGGGATAGAAAAGAATCAAACAAAAGAATGAACTAAAACTGAGCAGGGAAAATATTAAATGCTGTCATTCCATGTCCAGCACCCAGGGCAATGATATAAGCTTTAAGTGATGTAGGTAGTCCCACCCCCACACATTACCAATTGCAGTTATCGTGGCCTCTCTCTTGGACTGCCTTTGCTCATTACCTGTGACCTTCCTCAGCAGGCATTCCACATACCTGGCTTCTCCCACATCCTCTATACTTTTAGCTTCAATATTAAAGCTTTCCACACTGCTGACAGTCATACCGCCTGGCCTCCTCAGATTTCTTCTGAATCAGGGTGAAAGCTCTCATGACCCCATAGCTCTTGCATTCCTCTTGCCTGTAAAACCATAACTACCTGGATGATGCCAGAGTCTGCGGTCAGCTCAAGTAGTGGTTGGGTCTCCTAGGATGATGCCCATGGAGGTCTCTAAATTCCTGGATGGTTGAACTCTGGAAAACTATTTTCTAGTTTGCCCTACATGAGCTAAGCTTGCTGAGGATTTCTTTCAAATGAAGCTTTACAGTTATTTACACTTAATCCTGAAAAAGGACAGGTTTTGATGATTTCTTCACCCAGGCAAGGCATTTTTTTTTTATGGTGATAGCCATTGATGATTCCTTGTCACCTTTATCAGCTCCTCAGCAGCAGAGGCTTGGATCTGTGTTGGTGACTTCTTAGGGGCTTGTTCCTTTTTTACTGTCTTGATGTAAAGAACTTGACTTTTTAAAAAAATTATTTATTTTTTATTTTTTTCTTTTAGTAAGAAATAACAATGAGACAGCTTCAAAACATGTTAGTAGGACAGCCATAATAATTAATAGAGTGCATATTGTTATCTTTATAGTAGTTGTTCAGAGTACAAGATGTAGACATGATAACTTTTCTAAACACTATTCGTACAAATCTTTCTTCTCATTGAACTAAGAGAAAGTAGTTGTATGCATAATCTAATAGTCCATAATATGACTTCTTTTGAATGCTAGTCTTTCCAACAACTTTTCTCTTGAAGGACCCCACTTTTCAGCCCATCCGTTCTGGAGAAACTGAAAATTTTTTGAGTGGAATTTTTGTTCCTGTTTTCCAGTATAAATCACATTAAAATCAGCAAGCAGTATACACACTACAGCCTGAACCTTGGCTGCTTTGAAATTACCTTCACCAGGCTAATTGGTCTGTCATACTTGATTTAAGTCTCCTACAAAGTCTCAGGGTATGAACAACAGGCAGACAAATTTTCTTCCAGAGTGTCAAACACATATCTGGAGTCCAGCTGCCAGTGGAGTCCTTGATCCCAAAGGGAGCCTCCTGAGCCATATTTTACAGTCTGCATTTCCAGCATCAGGCCACTGCTCTTCTGAGCTCTGCACAGCAAGCGTGGTTTATGACATCCAGGGCTTCTGTAGCCAGCATCTCCAAGCCTTTCCAGATTCCTTCTGTGAACCGTTTTCAAGGGCTTCTGAACTCTATGGTCAGGAGATGTCACAGAAACAACCTTATTTCTCTGGTGCCTAATTTGGTCTCATTTTCCTCATCACTTGGAGGTGAAGGAGGAGAGGTGTATCTTAGCTCATGTTGCAGAAGTTCTCATCCTTGTGTGGCAGGTCCATCTGTAGAAACTGTGTGATAGAATGGCCCCAGAGGAATAAAGCTGCTCATGTCATGGTAGTCAGGAGGTAGACAGTGAACAGAGGAGCCAGGAAGGGAGGCCCACCTTGCACAACCTGCTTCCCATGAGCAGATCTACCTCAGGCAGCAAGTTGGCTGGAGCACCCCATGGCCCGATCTTCTTCCAGAGGCCTCACCTATTATCACATGGGGCTCATAAGGAGCGTCTAGACATAAACCACAGTGGACACCCAAGGAGTGGGCCCATTAGCACACATGGTCACAAGGTTAATGGCACCATCTTTGTATCCTCCATTTTGACATCAAAGCTAGGCTGTCTTAACAAAACCCTGCTTAATTTTATGCCAGATGGAGACACATTTCTCTACTTGGCTCCCATTGCAGAGCTTGTGTATATGTCCTGATCTGTTTTACTTTTTGTATTTTCCTAGATCTCTGTGATGAACAGGTCACACTCTCTTTCCCAGTCAACCAGAACATCATAAAACTCTCCCTCAATTCCCCCTGAGAGCTCTAGATTCCCATAACTCTTTATATGTTGCGAAGGTCTCTGTCTTCAGATAGCTGCTTCTGATTGAAAAGACTGTAGGCTCTATTTCCTGGAGATGTGCACTGTCTAACTGCCTTGGGATGTTGTAACTCATTGGCTGAAGCTTTTCCATTGGAAGGTGAATACCATCATCATGGTCTATAAGAAAATGAACCCAGTGGGCCTTTACAGAGGGCCAGGTAGCTCATATGTAGGGACTGGTATATGGGAAGGACATTTGGAGCCTGGAGATCCTGACCATCATCTGACCATTGCCAGGAGGCCACAACCTCTGTCTTCCTCATAGTAGTGAAGAAAAAGAGTGTGGCCTGCAGGGGTGGCCTAGGAACCCCCATACCACTGTACACATGGGTGTTACCTCAGAGCCAGTACCGTCACCATGTGTTCCTCACAATGATCCCCCCCACCAGGACACTGTCAGTATTGCCACTGTCCACGTGTGGAGAGTGAAGATGGGGAGCTCACCTGGCCCCGGTGTCTCCTGGAGTGTGTGACTAGTGCCGACATTGGAAGGTGTTCTAGCACCTATTCATGCACCTCAGAGTGAAGGCTCCATCATCAGCCTCTGTGGAGGACAGGGTCAAGTTTGAGCCCAGCCCTTTGCAGGATAAAGACTGACTTTGCTCATGAGTCCAATGGCATTGAGGATCAGAGGGCATGAGGGGTCAGACTCTGTCACCGCTGGCTGAGGTGACTGCTTTGCTCAATCTGGATATATATTAAGAATTGGCAAAAGGCAGCTCCCTGGGCTTTAACAGCTCTGGCCTTGAGTGTCAGCACCTCTCAGCTCACATGTCATAGCTCTCAGTGTCACAGCCATGGTATGGTAGCTGATGGTCACCCTTATCAGTTCCTCAGCAGCAGAGTCTCATAGCTGTCTCGGTGACCTCTTGGGGCTCTTCTAGCAGCATCTGCTGCCTCTCTGGGGGACTACACAGGGTCCTGCCTGGCTCTGCTGGCCTCTGCTCTTGGCTCTTTGGTACTTTGGCATTTTCTGGAGCTCTTCAGGGCTGATGGTCCCAGCGTTACGTGACTCTGTAGAGAAGTCCCCTCAGCCCACACTACTGGAGACAACAGTCATGATTCTTAGAGCCCATTCTGCAGCACAACGGGGAAGGGCCCAGGGCATGAGGGAGTGCTTCTTGTACAGAAGAGGCCTGAGGCACACATGTGCAGTTTCTTGCATCTCTCAGACCTAGTGGGGCACTTCTAGAGTAGTGGGAGGTGGGTCCTCTGAAGGTTGCAGGGTGGAGTCTCCAGGTTGGCTCTGTATGTCAAGCCTGTTCTGGCCAAGTCATAGAGCATATATAGGGTGTCTATGAGTATCCCCAGGTAAACTTTGGAAGATGTGGCTGTTTGTATAACAGCTTCTGCATTTTCTCAAGAAAGGCAGGGCTGACACTGTGATAGTGACGGAAGGGTCTTAGAAGGAAGGAAGGGTCTCCAGCAGGGGTGGCAGTGGTGTCTGTGGCCCATGCGTTTGGGAATTTCAGGAAGAGAAGCACAGTCCCCCCTATCTTTGCACTATTGGGTGCAATCCCCCATCGCTCCTCAGTAGTCCCCAGGGCTTTCAGAAGGCAAAGAGGGATGATGCCTCCTCCAGGGGTACAGGAACTAGTGTGGCCTCTGGGGCAACTGCCCAGGCAACCGAGGGGTAGCAGGAAAATGTTGGAAAAAATGCAAGCTAGTTATACAGTGGTGTCTCTTAGTTCATTGAAGAGGGAGGTTTGTGCTCATATCAACTGGAGAATTTTTTATACCCGTAACTTGTACTCTGAGTAACTACTTTAATGGGAACAATACACAATGTACTAACTATTGTTATTGTTCTATTACTTTATTGTGAAATATTCTACTTTTTAATTTTGTTTACCTTTAAATTTGTTTTTAAAAGTAAAAACAAAAGCAAGAAGAAAAACAGAAACAAAAACAGACAGGGTAGCATATAATACATGTTGCAGATTTTCAAAACAAGGCTAGCTGATTAACAATGGTTGATATAGTATCTATTTTTATCACCAAATCTGTTGCTCAGATTAACAGACATAGTTACGTAAGGCTGAGCGTATGATTGCATATTACTGCTTGCTTTCCAGAAACCTTAATTTTTTAATTTTTGTCTCTCTTTTTTTCTTTATCATAAAGATATGTATACACCATGTTTATAGCAGCACAATTTGTCACAGCCAAGTCTTGGAAGCAACCTAAATGCCCATCACTCAAGGAAGGGATGAAATAGATGAGGCATTTTTATATAATGGAGTATTACTCAACTATGAAGACAAACTTGAAACCTTCATAGGTAAATGGATGCAACTAGAGGCTATACTCATAAGTGAAATAAACCAAACCCACATCTGTAAATACTGTATTGTCTCCTTAGTGTAAGAAGAAATAAACCTTGAAAAGTATAACAGATATAGTAAAACAGAAAGAAATGGAACTTAAGAATTAAACAATGAAGATGAGAGAAAGGAGAAATCGTAGGATAAAAGGTAGGGGAGAAAATATGTGAGTGTAATGACTGAGGTGACTGTTCTAAGAATTTCCATCAGTTTTTTGCAAATAGCAGTTCACGTGTAGAATCTTCACCTTGACTAACTCTGTATGGTGCTATCTGCGATCTAAGAAACTACACCGAGGACAGAAATGTTTAATACAAAACCCATGCTTGAGTATCTGTCATCTTGGTCTTTTAAATGTGTGCCGTTTTCAATGTCATATCAATTATTACTATGCTCTCTAAATTTGTAATGTCCTTTTAAAGAGGTTGTGGTACTTGCTCTGACTGGCCGGCAGGGGGCAGTGAAGGAGAGCAAAGGGCCGAGGTATGAGGGTCCTGCGCAGAGTCTGCCTGCTCCTGCCGAGAGGGGAGGGCTGGGCCGCGTCGTTCGCACTTCCTAACTCCCCCCTGCCTGGAGCCGATTGGCTGCGGCTGTAGCTCTCCTGCTGCGCCTTTTGGCTCTGGGGATGCTGCTGCAGAGCAGCCCCTTTTGTTGTTTGAGGTCTCCCTGTAGTAAACGCTGGCTCCTGAGTTATACTGTACCCCACCTGGCTGAAACCAACCCCACAAGCTTGTCTGTGGTCCCAGACTGACTCCTTCTGAGGGGACTGATGGCCCTCAACTCAGAAAGCCACGATTCTCAATGTGTGGCTCTCGGGCTACCAGCATTAACAGCTCCTGGAGATTAGTAGAGAGGAAAATTCTCAAGTCCCGGCCCTGACCTCCTGCACCTCAGACTCCCGCACTGAGGCGCAAGGGTCTGTGTTGTAACACATCTTTCAGGCTAATGTGAGGTACAAAGAAGAGGGTGCTAAAAATCACCATTGCCTTTGAAACTCCTGTGTCTCTACGGTGGCCTTCAGAAGGAAGTTTGAAGAGCGGACTAGGGTAGGAGGTGGCGAGTGAGAATACCAATTTAGAGGACAGGAGCTTGGGCAGCGGGGCTGAGGGCCCCCGGCAGGGCGTGGTGGGAGAGAAACCGAGTGAAACAGGGAGTGGATTTAAGAAGTATAGTGAATATTTGAGAGGTAGAAATGTACAACGCTGGTGCTAGAAATGAAGTTTTGAATAACGCTATGTCTAGGTTTCGCTCTGGTTCAACTGAATCAGGATTTTAGAGGTGTGGGATCCAGGCATCCATGGTAATAAAATGTTACCCATCTGGGGAAGCCCCGTGGGCAGCCAAGGTTGACATCCAACGCCTTGGCTATGATCACATTTGTCCTCGGACCGGCATCATCAATAGCTCCTGAAGCTGAGCAGGAGAACAGAACCTTAGCCCAAGCTGGGCCTATGGAACTGGGATCTGCAGGTGACCAAGGCTCAACAAGGGCAGAAAACGGAAAGGCTGGAAGTCGCGTGGCTCAGTGGCTTGCAGCGGAGCGAGCCCTGCTTTGTGGCCTCAGACTGTCTGGGAATGGGTCTGAGGACTCTTACGAATTGTGATAATCCGGGGCTAAGAACCATGGATGGCCTCAGATCCCAAATCATCGTAGAGCTCATCTCACCTGGGATCAGCCCTCCCTCCCATGAACACTGAGTGTCAAGGGCGGTGCAGGGGAAGGTGACAGCATGTCCGAGCAGGGCGCCTCTGTCCTCAGAGGCTGCAGTGCTGTAGGGGGAGGAGGCAGGGACACCAATCCCTGTGAGCGGGGCTGACTGAGGAGCGACAGTGCTGCAGCAGAGAGAATGCCGTGCAAGGAGAAGGGGACAAGAGAGCTAGTGTGGCAGGGCACCTCCCTATTCTCAGGAGAGCAGGGGGAGACCGGGAGGACAGTCCACTGAGAAACCAGGTGGAGACCTTGTACCCCTGCCCTGATACCTTATACCTCTCTAGCCCAGATACTGTTTCTGCAGATCAGAGAGTGTGGTGGGTGGCGGGTACTATGTTATTATATTTGACAGCTTCAGCCTCTTATTCTTGATGGACTTGAATTAGTATGGCGGGGGGAGGGCACCTTGAAAAATCTGCTGGCCATTGTTGTGACTGATTCTGCTTGGCTGCGGAGGTCCTCCAGGCCCAGGTGCAATCCCTGTGGCTTTTTGGAGGAGATTGTGCAGTGACCAGTCAGCCTTGCACTGTGCTGGGCGCTTGAGTTTCTCTTGACTTGGTTTCCCATTCCCTACTCTCCTGTTAGGCCTATTTGGACCTAGACTAAGAATCTTTCCCACCTCAGGCTTTGCTTTCCCAGAAGCAAGGGCCTCAGATCTATGTGTCAGAGGGCTCCTCCCTGCTCTGAGCGCTGAGCTTTCTATTGTCTTTCCCCAGAGACCTTCTTTACATTATTGTCACATTGGACATTAACTATGGTGGAGAGGAGATCCAATTCTTCTCGCTGCCTCTAAAGGGGAGTCCTATCTCTGCTATGACAAGGAAGAAGTTGGCTGTCTCTTCAGCTGAAGGTGAGCACCCTGGCCCAGTTTCCTGTAACTTTGGCCTTCTGAAACCGGATGGCCAAATGGTTTCAAATGCATCCCTCTGCTTTCTCTATACCTTATACCAGCCCCATGAAACCGTCTTAACTTCTGGGTCTGTGGGTCCCCTTTATTATTCATCTCTTAATGATCTGTGATTTTCTTTTGCTTATAACAAGGAGGGTTTTTCGTTTGTGGCATTCTTAGATGAAATAAAGTTTTGGATCCTCAGTGCCTCTTGTTCTTCCTGCAAATTCTCTTTTGGATCAGTGTAACAGACTTATCCATCTTCTTCCAAGTACTGGGCAGAAGACTTTCCTGCCCTTCCTTGGGGATTTGTGCTACTTCTAGGGACAGAGTGGGGCTTCCAGCAAAGGGAGGTGGGAGGGGGAGCTGAGTGCCCGCAAGCAGGCTTAGCGCCACTCATGTGCCATGGGCTGTGTTCTCCTGCTGTGGCCATTTGTGTGGCACACTGGCATCAGGATTCCTGCCATAGAATCAGGGGACACAAGGCAGCCATGGGGGTGGGACGCAGGCAGTGTGCCTGCTCTGAAAGCTGAATCTTGGATGGGGCATTTTTTCACATCAGGGGAGAAATTCGAGGAAGCTCAACTTTAGCTGTGGATCTGTACCATGTCCTTGAATCCATACATTTGGAGCTGCTATTTTGGTGTCCATCTTACTCCTCAAGTTAATTCTGAGAAGAGGAGGATGGAGGAGAAGGCATGCTTGCTTACTAGCCTTAAAAGGCCAGTACCATTGCCGACCTCACAGGTCCCCCAAGTGCCAGCCACCTTTCATCTCTTCCCTCTCTCTGGGGCCAGGGCGTGGAGCAGGAACATGTATGTGTGGTGGGTTTTCTCCCATCAAAGCCTATGTTGTCTAACTAACCTCTCTTATCCCATAGGAGAAGAAACTTTCGAACCTCATGAATGAGAAAGAGGCAGCACACAAGCTCTTCACCTTTAGTAAGGCCAAGGCTGGCCCCCAGCACACCTTGGAGTTTCTGCCCACCCCAGCAGATCCATCGATACCTCTTGAGATTGTGGTGAGCCTGCAGGAGTAACAGGTAGAGTTGGTTGAAAGAAACACATTGGGTTTTATGTGAGAAAGACTGCAAACCTGAAATGAGCCAGTGAGGCCCAGTGGTTAAGACACTGCCCCTTTCAAATGCATTCCTCTGCTTTCTCTAGACCTCATACCAGCCCCATGAAACCTTCTTAACTTCTGGGTCTGCGGGTCCCCTTTATTATTCATCTGTTGATGATCCATGATTTTATTTTGCTTATAACAAGGAGGGTTTTTCATTTGTGGCATTCTTAGATGAAATAAAATTTTGGATTGGTATGATCCCTGCTCTCTGTGCTCTATTATACTGTACCACTGGACACCCTTGGGGTGTGTTGTACCACCTGATTTGGCAAACCCAACCTGATATATGCAGTAGGAAGAAGCAGTGGGTGCATGTCATATTCTAGAATTTTCCATTTCCAGCTGGGGTTTGGTTGACACTGGGGGAACTGGCTCTGAGGCAGAGGTGCCCTGCCCAAGTCTGTCTCCAAGACACAGTGTACAAGGCACAACAGTAACAGCGAGTCACCATCTGGTGAAGTGAAAAAGGGTGGGTGGGGTTCCGGACAAGAACCCACATGATACCACATGGAGGAGGCCCAAGCAGAAGATACTTGGGTGAGGTAACAACCTGGAGGCCAGGTGAGCAGCCTGGCAGGGAGGCCTAAAAACAGGGGCAAACTCCTCACATCATGAGGGGCTCAGAGCACTTATATGCTGGCAGAACCAGAGTTCAGGGCCTGTAGACAGTGAGACGTGAGAGAGGCTTGGAAATTAATTGTCTACTAGTTTGAGCTTGTTGTGGCTTGGGGTTTTTGCAAAGGGAACAATACAATACAGGATGTATTTTATAAGATTATTTTATAATCACCATAGAATCATATATAAAAAGTGCAGGGAATCTGTCCACACACTCAAGAATCCAGCTCAAGGTCTGGATCCTAATATCTTGCATGAGTCTAATGGAAAATCTAGAGCTCATAACAATGCCTGCCACAAGCCCAGCTATAGGCCTAGAGCCCACAACAAAGTCTAGTGCAGGCCTGCTTCATGGATCTGCACTGGGGAGGCCCAAAGGTCAGCGGTGGAAGCTAGAAAGTCTATGTCAGTGGTATGAAGGATCTGTGCTAGCAAGCTGAGAAATTGAAACTGGAGCCTGGAAGTAATGCTCAAAGTAAGAATCTGAGCTCCCCGCAAAAGTAACACAGCTGCCCTCAGTGACGGTGTGGTCCTGAGCCCCTCCAACAATGAGGAAAGCTGAGTTCCCATCAGGAAATCCAACCTAACAGGCTTCTCCAGGAGACTGAGGTGTACAACATCTTCCCCTCTGGGATTAGGAAGCAGTGCTCAAGGTGAGGACCAGAGCTATGCCAAAATGAATGGCAGCCATTCTCCGAGAGGTCCTGAGCTCATCCTCCAGCAAGAACAACCAGGTTCATCAGGAAAGCCAGCATGAGAAGGTCACCTACCTAACAGAATAGCCCAAGAGAACCAGCGGCTCCCAGCAGCTCCAACAGCTTCTCCAAAGAGCATCCCTAACTATCTCATCCAGCTCTTTTCTGGTTCTGTCTCTTATGTTGCTGGCAACAATCCTCAAATGGGCCTCCTACACCCAGTACCATGCTAGTTCAATTCAGCTGGCTGTAACTTGTCACCAGTTACCAATCCACTACATGGCTGTTCAGTTACAAGCAATAATAACTTTTCCTGGCTACTTAGGTAAAAAGTATACTAAAACATGAAGGACCTTCCTGAAAGGATATTGGGATATTGGGCATGCTCATTCTTTTTTCTTTTCTTTTCTTTTTTTTCTTTCTTTCTTTTTTTTTTTTTTGTGGTACCAGGGATTGAACTCAGGACCTTGTGCTTGCCAGACAAACACTTATTCCACTGAGCTGTCTTCCTGGCCCTTTAATTCTTATTGCTGTTGTAATGAACTATCACCAAGTTAATGGTTTAAAACAATGCCATGTTTTATGTTTCAGGAGTTCAAAATGGGTCTAGAAGGGCTAAAGTCAAGAAGTCAGCAAGGTTGCATTTCTTCTGGAAGATTCAAGGGAGGTCAATTTCCTTGTCTTTCTCATCTTGCAGAGATCATTTGCATTGCTTGTCGTCCCTTCTTTCACTTTCAAATGTGTTCTACTGTGCCGTGCTGGAGTCTTTTGCTCCACACCATTCAGACCCTTCTGCCTTCCTTGTCATTTATGAACACTCTGGTCATTTATAGTGGTCAGCTTGAACAGTCCAGGACAGGGTACCATCCCAAAATGCTTAACTTCAATCACACTGGCAAAGGCCTACTTTTCATGCAGAGTATTGTAGTTACAGGTTCTGGGGATTACAACATGGGCATTATGGGGGACATTATTCTGCCTATCATATGAGATAACTTCCCAAATTCAAAGACATGGTGAAGAACAGGGTCATAACTCCTCACAAGTCAGAACCAGGACACAGAGAGATTTGGCCTCTTGACTAAGATGGCTAAGAGCCAAGTACACCATTTTTCCATGTAGCAAAAGATTCATTTTCCATACAGAGCATATATGGATCTAGTTTGGGTTAGATACTCTCTCTTTGGTCAGTTAAAGGCAGCGCATCTTGATCAACACTATCTTCCAAGCTGGATCCAACAGGTCCAGAGAAAAATCCTCAAAGTAGAATGAGAGAGCTAATTCCAAGAGACAAGCATGTGTGTGATGCCAGGCAGTAAGTCCAACCGCAGGGTAAACCAGCAGGAACCACAGTTCCCAGTCACAGAGGCCAGCGGAGGCAATTCACACAGGAAGAGCTCTGACCAGATCAGCCCCCCCTGTTGCTGGTTCCGATGATAATGATGACTAACACCAGGTTAGTAGTAAAAAATCATCTAATGCTGTATTACATGGATGCTTTGAAAAAGAGTGCATGTCTTCTTCATAACACCATGAAACCTTTCTCAAACAAGAATCAAATAATAAAATTAATCTCTGAGCCAGGGCTTTTCTAGGACAGTGAGAACCTGGTTCCCTGATAGAACAGCACAAAAAGAGACAGGATTTGCTGACCTTGGTCTTGAAAAGGCCAAGTATGCAGAGTCCCACAGCTTGGAACCCATCCTACTCCATCCTTCCACTGTGGCAGTGTATACAGCAAGTTGTGAAAAATATGGATTACCAGGGCTGCATGTCCTGAGATTATAATTTAGGCATTTGAAATGTGGTGGCTCTGGGTATTCTTGTTTAAAAAGCTCTGAAGTACTTCTGACACAAGGTCTACACTTTGAGAACCACCCTCCTCTCCCATATTCATGAGAAAATGATAACATGATTTTTCTGGCTGAGAGCCATTTTTCCATGTTTAGACTGATGGGCACCATTGTGTACTCACTGATAAGGTTAAGTGAACACCATGAGGAATGTCCTGCCTGAGGCGATATGAGTCTGAACCCCGAGAAATTCTATTTGACGGCACTGTTTCCAGTGGGGAGGCTTTCACAGGAGCTAGGCCTATTCACATAGATCTCGATGGCATGGGCTGGCCAGGAGAGCCTTTGTCAGTCATCTCCATGTTAGCTGTGAAGACAAAAGTTTTAGCAGCCCAGGATATAGGCCCTGCCTTTGAGGGAGGCCGATCTCAGGGGACCCATGCCCAAGCATAGAGGAGAAGCAGTGTGCAGTGTGTGGACAGGTTGTATCCAACTGTGTAATCAGAAAGTAGACACTTAAGCAAAATCTGAAGACAGAGTGGGCAATGAGTAGGCTGTAGGTGTGAGAGCTTTCCGTGATCTCTGAAGAGATCTGATGCATTTCCTTTATTGATATGGAGAAAAGAGAGGACAGAGTCAATGGATAGATGTGGGTAACACAGAGCCAAGTGCGTCTTCCTATGTGGTGAGGGTGGGTTAATACATTCCATGCTGTGGTATCCAAATCATCTATATGGGCAGCTTTGTCCTACAGTGGAGAGGAGGGAAAAAACCATGATTTAGTGGCACAGTGGCATCTTGCCATTCACAGCTCCTCCAAGCCCCCTGAAAAATCATTTCTTGACCTCATGGATGATACCAGTTTTCCTGGAGGGCAATGGGGGCCTAGGCAATTCTATAACATGGGATAATTGGTGCCTCTTCCTTGGGAACTTGGGAGACAATGTGTTTTCTTCTTTAGACAACCTAGAGCATTCTCTGCTGTCTATTCTACTGTGAAACTATGGCCATCCCTCTTCTGTTCATACCACCCTGGCCTGGCCCCTTCGCTTATCCAGCCATGAGGTCATAGTGATCCTCACCTGCTGGCCTCACAAGTAGAGGTGTGGTATAGGGGACTGATAAGATTTTTTCAGAATTCTAATAATCCAGGAAAAATCATGTGTTTTAACAACTTCAGACTCAGCAACTGGGGCTTCCTGACCTTTTCTTGGAATAATCTAGGAATCTTGTGCTGATCTGTAGGCCTGTGTGATAGCTTGGGGAAGAAATATGAAAGTTATCAGAGTAAAAATGGAGTGGCTCATGTCAACACTAACAAAAATAGATAAATGAAACTGGGAAACAAAGAAGGAAGGGGTCTACCCATAATTGTTTGGTAGTGACTAATACAAAAACACCTGTTCATTCTGCATATGCAAACATCACATAATCTCTTTAGTGTGAGAACCTGAAAGAGAAAAGTGGAATCTGCAGGATACAATAGATCCTAGGAAAAGAGAATGGACTTATTCAAAGGGAAAGAGTTACTAAGTTGAGGAGAAGGACAGGAGAAGGAGTGTTGAACAGAGATTTATCTATGTATGAAAGCAGGGTGGTTTGGACAACTCTACTGTACATTTGTGCTGATCTATGGAAGAGAGAAGATCATGCTTAATGTGTTTCATCTCTTTTTTTCAACTGCTTTCACTTTTGATCTTCTAAATTTCTCATACAGTTCTTTTTTTCTTCTTCCAATTTTACATGCATATATCTGGTAATATGAATAACTGGTCAGAAGACAGCACTATGTATTACAACAAATACTGTGAAATTTATATGACTTTACTGAGTGAAATTCTGTATCACTTGTAAATTTTTCTGTTTTAATTGTAATTTGCACTCTCTTTAAAAAATAAAAAAAATTAAAACAAAACGAACCCCACCTGTCCAGCAACTGTGGGTTGCACCTCAGATGGTTGTCAGTCTTGTTATTAATCATGGGGGCAAAGGATTACTAGTGCAGAGTATGCCATATAATCCTCATTTTCATCTATAAAAGTTTTCTGGATTTCTGTTGCATTGAGTATTGTTTCCTATCCTTTGACTTTTAGTCTATGAATTTCCTTTTGAGTGAAATGTTTTTCTTGTATACAGCATATTGTTGGATTTTGTGTACTTTTTTATGTATTTGGTACAGGGTCTCACTATGCAGCTTAGACTCATCATGATCCTTCTGTTTTCAGCCTCTCCAGTGCTGGGATTACAGGCATGCAGCACCACACCTGGTTTCGGTGGCTGGCTCAGTGCATGTGGGGGCGGGATCAGTATGGCATGTGGTGCTAGGGATCGAACCCTCATTCCTGCACTTGCCTAAGCAGGCACATAGTCTGCTGAGCTATCTACTGGCCCTTGGATTTTGTGTTTTAGTCCACTCTACCATCTATTTCTTTTGATTGGTGAATTGAGGCCATTTACACTGATGGTTATAACTGATATGTACTGGCTTATCTTTGTCATGTTATTATCTGCCATGGGTTCTGTACTTGATCTCTCTTTTTAATTACTTGCTCTGTTTCTTTCTACTGTTATTTTTGAGGCTGTGGTTGCTCCTGTCTCTTTTTAGAATATAT
Source organism: Capromys pilorides (assembly GCA_004027915.1). Classification (NCBI taxonomy): domain Eukaryota; kingdom Metazoa; phylum Chordata; class Mammalia; order Rodentia; family Capromyidae; genus Capromys; species Capromys pilorides. The sequence continues at coordinate 2,734 of PVKN010013287.1, read as the reverse complement.
GTCAGTACTCTTTACAGGGTTGACTTGGTGGTAATGAATTTCTTCAGTTGTTCTTTCTCATGAAAGTGTCTCATCTCTCCATTAAATTTGATAGGTAGTTTTTCAGGGTACATCAATCTTGGTTGGAAGTTGTTTTCATGACCTGAAATATTTCACTCCAAGCTCTTCTTGATTTGATGGTTTGTGTTGAGAAATCTCCAGTGATTCTGATGGGCTTTCATTGTAGGTGATTTGTTTCTTTTCTCTAACAGCTTTTAGCATTCTTTTCTTTTGCTGAATCTCTGGGATCATGATTATGTTGTGTCTAGGTGTAGATTTATTTTGATTATGGCTATTTGGAGTTCTATATGCCTCACTTATCTGTATATCATATGTTTTCTTATGTTTGGGAAATTTTCAGGAATTACTTTGGGAAATAGTTTTTTTTATGTCATTTGTGCTGACTTTTGCTGTTTATTGACACCTATTATTCTTATATTGTTTTACTTTGCATCATCTTGTAGCTGTTGAATTGTTATTTCCTGGTTCCTTTTTAATTTTGAGAGATCTTTCCTTTCATATTCATCTGCTGCACTGCTATCTTTGAGATCTGAAAATCTATCTTCAGTTTTGTTCAAGTGTTTTTGCCAGCTTTCAATAGAGCTCTTAACTTCCTGGATATCTGTTTGAATCTGTTTCATGCATTCTGGTTCTTCCCTACATTGTACATTCAGTGTTTCCATCATTTTTCTGTTCTCCTCTATTTTTTAAAATATATCTTCTTTTGATGTGTTGAGTAATTATTTCATGATTGTTGTCTTTTCTTTTTTGACCTGAGAGATTATTTCTGATCATATTTCTTTTATAGCCTGATGGAACTGGTTCTGTGCTTCAGTTGCTATCATTTCAGAAATTTCAGGTGTGTGACTTCTCCATTCTTCTAAGCTCTAGTCTCTTTGACTTTTTCTGGGTGGACTGTAGGCTTGAGATTGCCTTTTGCTGTGTCCTTTGGGTGTTTTTGAAGCAGTGGTGGGCAAGCTATGGAGCATGGGTCAGTAAGGTTCCTGCTACAGTAGGGTATGGGTGGGCTCACCAAGGCTCTCACGACTGGCGTGGGTGACTGACCAGTGCTCAGCAAAGATTCTGCGCAGGTGGTGGGCAGGGACCAGGTTCACTGGGATTCTTCAGCTGTTCAGAGTCCTCCTAAATTCTCAGATGGCTGGATTGGGCTCCAGCACAACTATCATACCTACCTGCTGGGGCCCTCAGGCTGCAGCTCACCAGAATCCTATGGGGCAACCAGAGTCTGCCTAAATTCTGGAATGGTTTGCATATTGTTATCTTCAAAGTAGCTGCTCAGATTATAAGACATAGGCATGAAAATTTGGTAAGACAGTATAAACATAAACCATTTTTTTCAATGAACTACAAGAAGTCAACAATATAACCATCATATATATATATATATATATATATATATATATATTTTTTTTTTTTTTTTTCTTTTCTCTTTTCACTTATTCCAGTTGTTATTTCTTTCTGAGCTGTTTCTTTCCCTTGCACGATTTCTTTCTGTTTCACAACAGCTATTATAGATTATGGATCTTACTTTTTTCAGTTTTTTACACTAGGGAGACAATATGATGTTTACATATGTGAGTTTGCTTTATTTCCTTTATGAGTATGGTCTCTAATTGCATCCATTTACTTATAAAATCCTTGAGTTTTCTCTTCTTTAGGGCTGAGTAGTACTCCACAATGGAAAAACAAATTTTAACACAGTTTTTAATCCATTCCTCATTTGATAGGCATTTGCATTGTTTTCAAAATTTAGCTATTACAAATCACATTTCTACAAACTTGGGTGCACATATGTTGTGGAAGCATGACGTTTTTAATTCTTCTTGGAAAATACCCAGATACCTGGGTCAGATGAGACCTTTCATCCTAGTTTCTTGAGGAATTAAATGGAGAGTTCTTAAAAATATTTCACAGGCAAAGCAATTTTGATTTTACAGTTTCACTGAGGTAAGTTTTTTTTAATAAAGGGCAACTGAAATGTTAAATCTTGTTATTCATCTAGTCATTTGTAGCTTGAATGTTATTTTAAACCCTCCATCAGTAGATAGAGGAAATATATAATTAATCTAATGTTGTAAGTACTATGACATTCAGTTAGAAAGCAATTTATATAGCTCATTAGATGACAAAAGGAAGGCATATTTAGAGGTGAGATAAATGGCTGGAAATTCATCTTAAGGTGACTCAGACAGGGTGTATTTTTCTCAAGGATACAGAGGGAAAGGTCAACAACAGAACAGACCAGAGACACCAACCTCCACATCTCCATAATCATCACCAGGCTTTCTCAGTTGAAGTGGACAATTTCTGAGTAGAGGTGAGAGTTACTCCAGACTTTAAGCACCAGATCTATTGCATTAAACTTTCAAATGTAAACCACACTAGTTTTCTCCTGCCCAGTTTGTATGTGGGCCTCATGTTCTGGTTGTGATTATCTGCCTGGCATCTGACTTTGCTTGGATGCTGGACTATGCCCTCTTCTAAACACAGAAGAATGAGCCAGGACTTGCTACCTGCCCTCAAGTCTCCTGGAAGTCAGCTGTGCTGGTCACCAGATCCAGATTCCTTATCACTGGCTCATTCCCCCTGTTCACACCTACTGTCCCACCTTCCACACTACAGATTCACATTCATGCACCTTGCCATGATCCACAGATCTTGATTCTACTTCTAG
>PVKN010013286.1:0-20038 GCA_004027915.1 Capromys pilorides | reverse complement strand
AGACTAGATTTATTTCTTAGCTTCAGCCATCCCTGCTTGCTGAAGTAAGCAGAGCTGCTGAATCTCTCTTCAGATGACTCCTCAGCCTGAGCTGCCCTTGACCTGCCTACGATTCTCCTTCACCAGCAGCAGGGGAGCACAGGAAAGCTAGAGAGTCAAGTGTTGACCCCCACCAAATGCGAGGCCTGCTGGTCCGTCGTGTCTGCTGTCCGGCTCCCTGCCCTGTTCCACTGTAGAACTACAGTTTTGAGGTCCCATGATCCAGCCCAGCCGATAGAGTCTCGATTCCTGAGGCCTTATCAATGAACTATGGCCTCAGCCCTCTTCCTATTTTTTATTTCATGGTAGAATCTTAGTAAATCACAGAGTTGCCCAGGCAGGGCTCAGACTTGCCATCTTCCGGGCCTGAGGTCTCCCAGAGTGCTGAGATTACAGATGTGCACCACTGCGCCTGGCTAGGCCTTAGTCTTGGTTGTAATGGCAATCCCAGGATCCATCTCACCTTTAGTACTCTGTATGCTGGGGAGAAGGCCTGGGCTTGGGACACAAAGTTCTCACTTGCCCTGGAAAGAGAACTGGCAGAGAAAGCACAGGCAGAAAAGGGCCATGTTTCTCAATTCTAAAGTGCATGGATTTTTTTCCCCATGTTGTAACATTTTTGAAAAATGGATACATAGTTTAATTATAATTGGTTATGCATGTTAAGCCTCCTAACCATGTATAAAATCAGGGAGCACTGACGTGTTCTGTCCGACGTGTACATAATATAAAGGAGCCTACAGGGACGTCGTATCTCCCCAGGGCAACCAAGGGAGGTTTCTCCAGGGAGGTAGCAGATGGCCCTTTCAGTGCCTGCTTTTAATGGGGATTCTAATAAGCAAAATACGCCACCCACTTGTTCATTCTGCAAACATGCGTACAGTGAATCTCTAGTGTGAGCTTGTTGCTTGCTGAACCTAAGACCGTCCCATGGGTGGTCGGGAACACAAACATAAGCCTGCACTCACAGGACCTCATGTATTTTTAACTACAGTCTAGGAAAGCTTGCCAGGGAGATGGTGAGTATGCAGGAACCCGCCTAGACCAGGAGTGTCATGAAGGCCTTAGCTGAGCACTCCTAAGACGGATACATAAAAACTAGCTCAACCAGGGGAGAAGGGCATGCCCAGGGGCTTCAGGCAGGAAGGACCACAGGGTGTGGTAGACTTCAAAGCAGGAGCAAGGAATCCCAAAGAGTTGGGGAGGGAAATGCATGAAGCACTGAAGACATGGGCAGGGCCTGGGGCAAGGGGTCTCTGGAAGGGTTTGTGTCCTGGAGATGCAGCATCACTTAGGCACCCTTGCTGCGCAGGAAACCTAACCAGGCATCTGCTTCCCCTGCAGGCCCACCTCGTGGCAGCCTTTGAGCAGAGTCTTGGAAACATGACCATCAGGCTCCAGAGTCTGACCATGACGGCCGAGCAGAAGGTAAGGCCTTGGTTCCACGCTTGGAGTTCACAACAGACCCAACGATATCATGTCCTGTAACTTCAGATAACTGCATAGACGTGGACATACTTCTTGGGCAAGTAGCTATAACTGCCCAGAGTAGAGCTGTTGAGTAATGACTGGGTGACAATAAAGGTGGCAAGGGCCAGCCTCGTGGTCCCGTTCCTCTCCTGCTGTGTTACTGTGGGCCGTAGCACTGAAGTGTGGCCTGATTTGGTCCATCCTCATTCAGGACGCGGAAGTCCTGTTGAGCTCCTTCCTCCTTACTCTGTGAAGCCAAGTTGTCCTTCCCTGGAGGTCACCACAGCTGGGGACAAAGTGCCTTTGGGTGGACCAACGTGCCTTTCTCATCCTTAGGATTCAGAGCTCAATGAACTAAGAAAAACCATCGAGCTGCTAAAGAAACAGAACGCAGCTGCCCAGGCTGCCATCAATGGAGTAATTAACACTCCTGAGCTCAACTGCAAAGGTAAAGTAGGAAGTGGGTTTCAGGCAGAGCGCCTGGTGCCCTTGGCGACACGGCAGGCAACCTCCCGGCCGGAGAGCCGGCAGCACAGGGCAGGCCCGTCGGCGAGCTCCTTATGCTGGGCTCCGTCTGGCCTCCACGGCGATGGCTTGCTCATCCTTGCAGCAATATCTAAAAAGAGAAGGACAACACACTTCTCTTGGTAGAGCGTCAGAGTGTATGAACTTGGTCCGTGCTTCCATGTTTACATACTGACATGGGAGAAACAGAAGTGGGTGGTAGCATGAACCATAGATGCCAGCCCAAGTGTTCGCCGCTGATTGCCAGCACTCGGGACACCAGTGCCCTACGCACTGTGCTGGTTTTGTTATGGCTTAATTTATGATGTCACTTGCCTTCTTCAACAACCAGGCATGTGTCACCCTAGTTCTTTCCTCGTTGGACTGGGGAGAGCCCAGGGCTTCAGGGAGGATAGTTCCCTCCCAAGGTCAGAGGCAAGGCGAAGACCTCATGGGCTAGTAGTCCCTGTGCGTGCCTGGCTCTGAAGTCGGTAGCCTTGGGTGTGGCTCTGTGGGCAGCCCCAGCCTCAGCAGGGAGACAGAAGAGCGTTAGCTCAGGAATCAGTGTTATTTTTGGTGTCCCTGGGCTTCTGGGTACTGGGCCTGCTAAGCAAAGCAAGGACAGAGTGGAGACAGGAAGGATTGGCAAGGGCTGGCCACACAGAGGAGGGGAGGAGCCTCTCAGGTGAAGGCGACGGCACATGGAAGGCCCTGGAGGAGGTGGACTGGCTGCCTGCAGGAGGCAGCTGGGGCAGGACCGCAAGAGCAGGCCTGGGCTGCGGCTCAGGGGCACTGCACTTACTCATAGGCATGAGGCCCTGGCTTGCGTTCCAGCACTGCGAAAGAGAGAAGAGAGAGCAAAAGATCAGATGGGTGGGGTGAACAATGAAGGCAGCTGCGCTTGCAGTTCAGTCACATTGTCCTTCCTGGGTACAGCTGAAAGGCCTGGACTTGGGGACACTGTCTGCTAAGCCTCCCTGAATTTCTTGGCAAAGTAGGAAGAGGTCGATGCACTTAAATGGCCAAAGAGGACGTGGCTCCCATCTATCTCGAGACCTGTACACTAGCAGGGGTTGTCAGAAGTGATGGTTGTCTCTGTGGAAAACAGCCAGGGCTCCCCAGATGTGTGGGTTGCATTTCCAGGGCCAATCCCCGAAAGAAGGGACTGGGCCCACGTCAGCAGGTGGTGACCCACCCTGCCTCACTCCCAGGAAACGGCTCCTCGCAGGCCACAGACCTCCGCATCCGCAGGCAACACTCTTCCGACAGCGTCTCCAGCATCAACAGTGCCACCAGCCACTCCAGTGTGGGCAGCAACATTGAGAGTGACTCCAAGAAAAAGAAGAGGAAGAACTGGGTGAGCGTCCCCCCATGTACTGTCCCGGGTACTGGTGACAGAGTGCACTGCAGAACCGGTGTCCCCCAGATAAAGCCCAGGGTGCCTCTTCCCTCGTCTCAGAGCCACAGAGCTTTGGAAGCTGATCCTCAGAGTTGGTTATGGTTTTTAGTAAAACCAATGTTGTACTCAGCAAAACACGAGGAAGGATGAAACCCCCACGCTGTAGTTTTTCCCCTTCATGAGACTTGATGTGACGTGCTCATCTTCCATTTCATATGTGTGTGATTTGTTCCTCGCCTGTGCCAGCTACAGAGTCCTAGAACAGTGATCCTTAAGTGATCTCTTTTTACTCACTTCCGAAAGTGGTTTTTGAGCTTGACTCAATAATTATCCTACTCTCTACTACCATCTTTAGGTTTTATCTACTTGCCTAAGGTATAGCATCAAACCAATCTTTGGGGGAAGATTTTTAACCAGGTTCTCTAAATGAAAGTTTCCTAATGCCAACATGAGTTAGCGATGGTGCTAACCCTGGGATCCTAACTCCAGATGGAGAGCTTCGTAGAGTTCATCTCTACGGTAGTGTTTCTCCCTGTGTCCTTAGTCCCAGAGAGCTGCATAGTTTCCTTTCTTTTCTTTTCTTTTTTTTTTTTAAATTTACCTAGATTTTTTTTAATATTTAAAATTTTAATTTTTTTAATATTTAATTTTTTTAATATTTAAAATAGCAGAAACAAAGATAGAAAAAGAGTAACAAGCAAGAGTACATGTAGAGTTTCAAGACAACAAAAATTAAACAATGGTTGTATTATATATTTTTATCATCAAATCTGTTTAGATTAATAGATATAGGCATGTAAGATTGGTCAAATAATTAAACATTAACACTCTCAGTAAACCTTAATTTTTTTTAACTCTTCCAAGTGCATTTTGTATTTAAGTTACTCTTCTAAAAAAATTTATAGGAGCTGAGGATGCAGAAAATGCAAGGTCCTAAGTTTTGTCTTTTTGAGACAGGGTCTCACTATGCAGTTCAGGCTGGCCTCAAGCTCACTTTTGTAGCCCAGGCTGGTCTTGAACTCACACTGATCCTCCTGCCTCAGCCTCCCAAGTGCTGGGATTACTGGCATGAGCCACCACACCCGATCCGTCCTGGTGATTTTCTACATGGCAGCTTTAAATAGTTTCACCCATTGTCCTAGGAAAATTCCACCACCGAGCCAGCTGCTAGTCCCACTGTTGGGGCTTTGGAGCACTTCCTGGGGCTGCTCGTGCTTGAAAGCAAGGAGACCCCAAGGTATCTGAAGTGAACCAGCGCCCAAAGAACCCCCTCTGTCAATGCCGATAGCACTGTGGTCTCACTGTGGCTTCAGTGTCCCATTCATTCCGTACCCCATTCACTCATTCTGTGCTATCTTGGATGGGTGGCGAGGTCGAGTGATAGAAGAGTTGGGAGTCTAGTTATCTTGATTATGGGTCATTGGCCTTGGAGGCAAATTAAAAGGCCAGCTCAGTGTGACCTCCTCGTCATTTTGATTTTCTCTTTTTTTTTTTTTTAGGTTACTAATGAATAGCTTTTAGTCAACTCAACTGAGGTGGCGAAATTGATAGGATTAACCCATGCTGCCCTCTACTATGTGGTAGAAAAACATTGTCTGATATGAGTTTTGAGCTGAGGGAAAATTATTTTCTATGAAAAGTCTCAGTCATCTCTTTTCTTCCAGTCAAGCAATAAAACTTGTTTATGTTACATCCAGGCTCTTGGTTATCAGTGCAATCAGGGAGTGTGGCTGATTTTGGCCTTCTCAGCTTTTCCCGAAGCTTAATTCTGCCTAATCTTCATAATCTCCTCTTCCACCTGGCTTTTCACCAGAGGTCAGGACAAGGATTGAGTTTGCTGGCTTGTGTGCCAGACCCTTCCGTTTCTATGACTACTCTCTGGCAGTTTGGTCAGAAGAAGAAAATGAGAGAGCATTAGGGTCTAGGTTTTCCCGCAAGCTGGACATGCGGTTGGAGCTGAAACCCACTGATGGAGAAAAATCTCAGTGATTTGGCAAATGGCCCGTCTTCTGAATTTCTCACCAGTAAAATATATTTTTCAGAAGGAAAACAGACTTTAGATAAAGGAAATTACTTGTTTTTAAAAGACCTTCTTTCAAGACAAGATTTTTTTTTTGGCTTAGGAAAATACATGCTCATGGCTTTCAGAGAATTGCTTTTTTTGTCTTTTCCTTCTTTTAAGAGAGAGTCCTATTCAGTTGCTGGGACCAGCCTGGAACTTGCCCATCTTCCCGCCTCAGCCTCCCAAGTAGCCAGCATTATAGGCATGCTTCACTATGCGTGGCAGAGAATTGTGTTCAACTCATTATATTCTTATTAGAACTTTGAGGTCTATCTCCTTGTTTGAAGAAATTATGCCCATCTCTTTTTTCTTTCTTTTTGAACTGGGAATTGAACTCAGGGTTTTGGGCTTGCCCAGTAGTCGCTTGTGCCATTGAACTATATCCCCGACTTCCTTTGTTGTAATATGGTTAAAAACAAGTATATCTTGGGGCTGGGGCGATAGCTTTGTGGCACGAGTGCCTGCCTAGCAAGTGCAAGGTCGTGAGTTCGAACCCTGGTCCTGCAAATAAAAACAAAACAAAACCATGTATATCTTAACTGACTGTCCAAATTTGGATGAATGAGATGGCTGAATCCCTGCTTACCAGCTTACCCTCCCTATCCAAGTAGAGACAGCAAGGAGCTCTACAGCCCTTTGAGAGCAGCACATCCACGGGGCTGCCAATTGCTCAGAAGAGAGCCCAAGCCCCACTCCTGCTCCACACTCAGGCACCAAGAGCTGACCCACTAGGGGCACCGAGAGGCAGAGAAGCCCCGAAGGTGGGAGCAGCTTCTCTGGTGAGGCAGGGAGGACCCGGGTCGTAGGACTCCCAGGGCCTGCCCTTGCCCTCCTCTCGTGACAGAGGGAGGCACCCCATGCCGGTAAAGGTTCCGGTGCCTCCTGTAGAGCTCCTCTGGGCCTGGTGTGTATTGTTAGCCATGTTGCATCCGAAAAAAAATCCAGAGCTTTCCCTGTCACTGGCTTTCTCTGTTAAAAATTGTCTTTTTTCCTCCCCCTGCCCCGTTTTTGCTTGCGTTTTCTCTGGCAGGTCAATGAGGTAAGCGAGACCAACTTCCCTATCAGATACCAAGCTAACCCATCCACTGATACGACTAACCCCGTCCTGGCACTGTCACCCATCTGCGCATCCCGCTTCGTTGCTGTGTACCCTCATCCTCCCGACACCTGTCTGCTGGCCCAGGCTCTGTCTTGCTGTTGGCGCCTAGTCCTGCCCCCAGAGTAGGCATGGAATGTTACCTGCAGGTCCAGTCCTTCGAGCTGTTGGCACCGGATAACTCTTCTTCCCTAATGCACTGATTCCACACAGCTGTGGGCTCCTGTTGCATTGCTGGGGGGGAAGCCGGGAGAAATGATAACTCTTTTCTATGCATGTCTCTGGTTAGCCAAGGCCCAAGCACCGGGCAGCCCCTGGGAGGCTAATGGTCTCGTCATATATTCAGTTGCGCAGCTCCTTCAAGCAAGCTTTTGGGAAGAAGAAGTCCCCGAAGTCGGCGTCCTCTCATTCGGACATCGAGGAGATGACTGATTCTTCTTTGCCTTCCTCACCAAAGTTACCACACAACGGGTCCACAGGGTCCACTCCACTGCTGAGGAACTCGCACTCCAACTCTCTGTAAGTCTGTCTGTCCACTGGGGCCACTCTGTCTGTTACAGGATGTCTGAAGCCATGCATGGCTGGGGGTCCTGTTAGGACACATGGACTCCTGGGACCGTTTCACATTTTACTTCAATGAGACTTTGCTTGGTTTTTCCATATTTGGAGAATGGGAAAGTAGTGTGAAAAAAAGACATTCAGGTTTAGCTTATGATGTCATTGGTGCCTGGGGCTGGTAGCTGGCCTTAAAGTGATTTAACCTTTGCATTGCTTGCCATGTCAAAAGATGTTTATCCCAAGCACCCAACAAGATAAAGTGGTATAAAACAGCCAGCACCATTTGCCACGAGGGAAACTAGTGTTAGGCATGTTGGCAGTTTTTGATGAAATTCTGGCTCATTTGGGTGACAAGACTTACATTGTACCTTTCTTCTTTGTTCAAAATTCGCTGGGCCAGGGAGTTAGCCCAGGGGCACAAGTGCCTGCCTGGCAAGTGCAAGGTCCTGAGTTTGGTCCCTGTTTCCACCAAAAAAAAAAAAAAAAAATCAGAACTGTTATTTTAGGGCTGGTGAGATAGCTCAGTGATCTAAAGCACCAGCTTAGGCAAGCTTAGGCAACAGCAGGGACTGAGATTCAATTCCCAGCACCACATGCTGCGCCAGCTCCACCCCCAGGGCAGGCTGAACCGGCCATAATACATGTTAAAAAAAAAAAAGGAAGAAAGGCGTTGAATAGAAATCAGAGAGGGTGGTTATTGTGGGCTGAGCCCCAGGAAAAGCCCTAAGGGACCAAGCAAAAATAGTAAAGGTCACACTTTAAAAAAAATAATTGCTAAGTCTTTGCTGCCACAAATTGGATCTTTAAAAGCTGGGGAGATTTAGTGACTGTTCTCTTTACCGAGGGAGTGTGTATTTTGTAAAGTAATTCATTCTAGTGAACTTACGGTGAGATAGATGCTTGTCCGTCTTTCTCTGGGAATGCAAAGTATTTGGGTGCTGTCCCCTATGCTGTGGTGACATGGAGAAGAGCCACCAAGCTGGAAGGGCTTGGTGTGGGTCGGTGGGATCCCTGGTCTCCATTGATAAAGTGGCACAGCTGGCTCCCTGCAGCCGAAAGGCTGCCTCTGATCTGTAGGGCTGAATTCCATGTTGGGCTGGGCTTAGAACCCACGGTGAACTGGATCATATATAGCCTGCAAGCTCATGCTGTGCTGGGATCCCAGTTGCCTTGTGGGTTAACATGGGGGTGACTGCATGTGCTTCCCTGGTTCTTGAGAGAGGTGAGTTAGATTCCACGACTAAGGTCCTCTATCCCGCGCCATCACCAGCAGCTCCATCTCTGGTTGACGCTCTATGCTGTGGGTGGGGGTGGATGTTAACTGGAGTGTCCTAAATGAACTAGGAAAGTCAGGTAGCCCAGAGGGTTAATACTGTGAATGGAAACAGAGCTGGGATACAAAGACCTTGGCGGCAACTTGAGATGCTGCAGTCGGGGAGGGCCCCTCTGCAAAGGCGTGGTGTCAACCAAGGTCTGTGTAGGGAGCCATTGCCTCTTAGCTCTGGTCAGTAACACCAGCTGCAGCCACGAACTCCATCGCAAGCTCGGAGGCTTTACTTAACATTGTTTATTTCTGGCCTGCTCCAAACCAGTGTGGCTCTGCTCGTCAGCAGATGGCTGCCCTGACAGGGTACTCTGTGGGGTGCTCGGTTTCCACCCAGGTCAGAAGTGGGGAGGACATGGGGAAGATGTGTAGGGGGCTTTTGCAGGCCAGGCTTGCAAGAGGCTTGCATGGCTTCTTCCCAGTTGGGCTTTGTTGGCCCAGGTCAGCCTCCCGAACAGTGTGAGGAACCGAATGGAAACCGAGTGCCTTTGTCTGAGAAAGAGGGGTGGCCAGCCTAGCTGTCACCAGGTAGCTGAGGGACAGAGTGGTAGAAGGAGAGGCTGCAGTGATGGCCAGGGCCTGCAGCATGCCAGGCTCTGAGGTCAAGGGAAGTTGCTCCTGAGTGGAGATGTACAGGTGGTCAGGGGCAAGGCTCGAGCAGAGAAAGGAGACCATCTGGAAGTGTTCTGTGGACAGGAGCAAAGGAGCAAGAGGAAAGGGGATCACTGGCCTAGGCAGCCCCCTCCCACAGTTCATATCATCTGGCCGCAAGCTGTCCTTTAAACACCCCACTCCCCCTTCACAGCCTCTGCCCTTACCCTGCCCAATCTGATAGGCCACCCCTCTGGCCGGTCACATTGTCAGGTCAGTGAACCCAGCCTTTTCCCCTTGCTTCATTTTTTAACCACTGTGCTTATTACTGTCTGATGTATAGATTCTCCTTGGCTTTTTGTCCTCTGTCCCCCACCGTACGCCCTACAGTGCCGTGGAGGTGGGTACCATATTGGATTCGCAGGCACTCAACTGTTGGGTGGTGGGAGTGAATGGTGGTGCTGGTGAGTCTTTGATGAGTTTAGTTCTGGAAGAACAGTTGAGAGCACATGGGTTAGAGCAGTCGTGTAGAAGGAGGAAAGGAGAATCTTAGCTGGTCCTAGGTCTGCAGCTTGGGTGCCTAGAGTGGGTGGGAGATCCAGCTGGGAGAGGATCTGAATCAGAAGCTCCGGCTTCGAGCCCCTAAGATCAAGGTGCTCAGCAGATCTTCTTTGTAGGAGCCAGCCTGCCTGGGGGGCTTGGGAGGCCTCGTTGGGGTGACAGGGAAAGCTGGGAAACTGGAGTTCTTCCAGGGGCTAGAGATGAGGAGAAAAATGGGAAGGACTGAGCTCTGGGGCCCACTGATGTGTGAAGTTGCAGAAGGGGAAGCAGGGCAGCTGGCAAGGTGAGAGGACGAGGACGTCCACCCAGGAGGAGAGTGAAGAAACTGCATGGAGGACGGACCAGAAAGTTGGCCACATGCCCTGGGTGGCCAGGTCAGAGGAGAGGGGAGCGGTGGAGCTGCACGCTGCTGTGTGGGCCTCTCTGCCAGGAGAGGAGGCTCCTCCCAAACCACTTTCCCCGTAGGGATGGGGCAGGGCAGGCTCTTGGCCTCCAGGCCCTCGTCTGGCATTCCATGGTCTCTGTGGACACTGAAGACGTTTGTTTTTTGGTCAAGTTTTCCAAAGGGTGGGCTGAGAGCAAATGCTCCTTTCCAACCTTGAAAGGTTTGTAAGAATGTGCAAATCTAGAGGGGAGAGGGAGTTCAAAAGAAGAAAGCAAAGGCAGAGGAGCTGGGCTGAGAGAATTCTCCACCCCGTGGGCGAGAGGAACGGCCGCTGTGGGAAAGCGATGTTTCCCACACTGGAGGCGTTCGAAATTAGGTATGCCACCAGCCCTGCCCCAGGACAGGACGGTGGGAACATGCTGGAATAGCGGGTTAGGGTCAGGGGCACATACTTGCCTCATTCAGCATGGACCAGCCAGTGTGTACTTAGTGCCAACCAGGTACGGTGCAGAAGCTAAGCAGGACCTCCCTAACTGGATCCCAGCCTTGTCATGTCTGAATGGTATGACGTTGGGCGTGTTGGTGTCTCTGCCTCAGCCTCCCCATGCTAGAAGTAGGGAGGATTGGATTTTACAGAGTTGGTGGTATGCAAAGTAAACCAAAGAGCCTGCTTGGTGTGCCTGGCCCCGTTGTCCATGCATTCAGCAAGCATTGCTGAGAGCACCTGTTGTGTATTGCATAGTGAGATGAACACCAGAAATGATCCAGGAATACCCTGGGGCCGGCAGAGGGTAACCTGGGAAGGACAGTGAGACTATTGGTGATGGAGCAGAGGCCGTTGAGCCGAGGGAACCAGACAAGGGAAAGCGAATGCTTTATCTTAGACAGTAGGGGCAGGGACTAGAAACCAGCCCAGACTGGTGCCAGAGAGCTTGTTTCTGTAGTGTCTCTGTATGGTACAGCACTTGCCATCGAGAGCTGGTTGTGGTAGACTTATAATCCCAGTTACAAGTTGTCTTGATTTTAGTTTGTTTCCCTCTTGTCTTAGATTATTTTCTATTGCTGTAACGAAGTGCTGCAGACCAATGCTGTATAAGGGCTAGGAGTTTATGTAGCTCTTGGCGCTGGCGTGAGGGCCTTATTGCTAGGTGGTGGCGAGGTGGAGGTCACCCCATGACAAGCCAGAGCGAGCCTACTCACTTGATCTTTCTTCCTTCATTTATTTACTTACTGATTGATTGATTGATTGATTGTGGGACCAGTGTTCGAGCTCACGATCTTGCACTTGCCAGGCAGGCACTTGTGCCATGGAGCTATCTCCTCAGACCCCCTTTCTTCCTTTTTTAAAAAGGCCCAGATTCAAGCCCTGGGCCTCACTCCCAGAGAGCTCATGTGGTGCTCATTACCCCTGAGAGGCCTCCCTCCGGCCTTCACCTGCAGCTTTAGGGATGGATATCCACTAACTTTTGAGGTGGACAGACACTGAAGCCCATTGACTGGCCAAGTTCTGCGGAGTAACTCATGCGATCTAATCCACAGATGCATTGCGTACTGAGGGAATGTTGCCGGGGAGGGGGACGCAGACCGTGCGACCTGGGCTCAAGCAGAGTGGCTTCATGTGGAGTGTGGGGTGGGGCAGCCTGATACCCCAAGGACCCCAGCAGACTGTCCTGTGCTGTGAAGTGGATTCCTCCCTCTGGGCAGGGCATGGCTTGGCTCAGAATGGAGTCAAGGTGGAGTTTTGTTCAGATGTTCCACTCCATTGAAACCAGGAAGCCATCATGCTCTCAGGAAAGAAACAGTTTTTATAAGCCCCCCCTGCACACCTCCCACGCCCAAGAAAACAGGGGCTCTGTAGATCAAACTTGCAAACTCCAGACTATTCAGAGTACAAAGAGCTGGGGTTGGCGGTCAGGGGACAATCTACATTCCAAGGACATTTCTACATCTCTGGTCCTTTCAGTTGGAAACCTATTGGCTCCCATTTCTCCTGGGTATGAAATAGGAATAACAACATCTTTAGGAGTACCTTGAACTTTTCAAGAAGATGTTGAGGGTGTAAACGTGTAAAACTAAGATGTGGCTTTACTCTTAAATCCAAATAGATCACATATAGGTCAAGAAAGCCGTACCAGAAAGGTTTGCCTATTCAAGTGTTAAAATTTCTTTCCACCCCAAGATACAATTATGTTGCTTTTAATAGTTTCATAAATTGTTTTCCTTTAGCAATTAAAATGCCCACCCCCTCGCCTAGTTTTTGCAGCTCGGGTTTAGTTTGGCCCCCGACCCAGTGGTTGGGTCTTGGAGAACCGTCGCTTGAGGTCTTGCTGAGGTTACTACAAACTCCCATGGTGCTCAGGCCTCATCAGTAACTATGAACTTGGGGTTTTGGGGTTTTGGGATTGGTTTTTTTTCCCGTCTCCAGCCCAGTAAGAGGCAAAGCTTTCTACTCAGATCACCCAATACCCTAGATAATATGATCTTTTGGATCTGCCGCACTGTTTTATTTTGTTTACATTGAATGTATATTTTAATTATAAAATAAGAACATAAACAAACCACTGGAAATAATCTCACTTACTTGGCAACTCATCACATCATTGCAAAGAGACAAATTTGACCGTAAAAAAAGTTTAATTTTATGAAAAGCTTAAGTTGGACCATTTGTTAAGAACAGTTTAAAAAAGAACCCAGGGGAAAAAAAAAACCAAAAAACTACTTTCTATTCTGAAATAGTTGTGTATAAAAACAACATAAAATCCTGGAGCTGAGTAGGTAGGAGTGACCTAGTACACTTCTCTTTGCTAAGAGAGATGCAATGGGGAGAAACTTCTGGAAGCTTCCAAAAGCACAAAGGGAAGGAAGGCTGACAGAGGGTCCCCCTGGGGGGCAGAGCCACTGAACCTGAAACAGGATCTCTAGTATCATGGGATTGGTGCTAAGGTCACCGATGCAAATATAATTTATCTTTTTTTAAAAAAAAAAACTTTATTTATTTTTATTCATTTATTTATTTTATGGCCTTCTCAGCCTGCCCTGGGGGTGGGGCTGGTGCAGCATGTGGTACCTGGGATTGAAAACCGAGGTTTCAATTGAAACCTGTGGTTGCCTAAGTAGGCACTTTAGACCGCTGAGCTATCTCACCAGCCCTTATTCTTTTTTTTTTTTTCATGGGACCAGGGATTGAACTCAGGCCCTTGTGCTTGCCAGGCAAGCACTTATTCCACTGAGCTATCTCCCCAGCCCCTACAAATACAATTTAAAAGCAAGTTATATTCTTGAAAACCAGTCACTATCAGGAACAGAATAGCAATGGAGACCCTTTGTTTGGCTAAACTACTCAGATATGGGCAAGAGTTTCTCTATTTCCTGTCAGGTCTTAGGCAGAAAATTATAGGGCAAGTAGAGTCCTTCCACAGTTTCTATGAATGACTGCATAGCGTCTCAAATCCTTTTTATTAAAAATAAAATAACACAGATAGTGTAGTTCACAGATAAGTTATTTTCTATAAATTAAAGTTTTCATTGATTAGTATCATGCAGGGTAAAATGTAACCTATTTTTACATGTTCATATGCTGTACACAGATCACTGGTCATAGTCCGGTGTCTGATGGGCCAGAAAACCTACTTTACTTTTTTCTTTTTTGCAGGACCGGGGTTCAAACTCATGACCTTGCACTTGCCAGGCAGGCACTTGTGCCATGGAGTTGTCTCCCTAGCCCCAACTTTACTGATGCATCACATTGTAATAGAGAAACTATCCTTTGGGACATTGCATTTCATCCGTCATGACTTTTGGCATCTTCCATTTGGCACTGACCTGCCGGGCGTCTAGAGAGAACCCAGACTCATGAGGAAAGGCGCTCGGTCCAGCCTTTTAGGAAGGGGCCACTCGGCATGGTCCCCTGGTCTCCTCAATCCCCTGCACAGCTGCAGAGGAAAGACAAGCAGCCAGGCTGTTCGAGGGATGACAGATGAAACTCTGGCTTCCGTTTCACATTGTCCTCTGCTTTCTAAGACAACATCTCTCTTTGGCACAGTGCCTGCCTGGCACACACGAGGTCCTAAGTTTGATTCCTGATACCAGAAAGAAAAAAAACAAGACAGATTTTTTTCCCTATCTTTGGGTCTTTTTCCTTTTAGACTCACTACGAATCATCCCGAGCTACTTAACCTTGAAGTTTCTCATTTTGAAAACAGGGCTGACCTTGCTTCTTGGAATGAGTTTAGAACTCAAAGCCCACACGGCGTCCTCACCGGGGCCCAAATGTGTTCCACACCAGGGAGGTGTTCACACCCTGAAGGTCCTGCCCCATTGGCTGTCTCCTGCTTATCTCTTGGTTATTGGAATTCTGCAGAAAGGCAGGGGACAGCCATTCCATTGCCAGATCTTCAGAGGAAGAGTGGACCCTGATCAGGAGGGGACGAAAAGGAGATGACTTCCGAGCTGCCACTGTCACTGAACATTTCCTTTCCCTAGAATCTCGGAGTGCATGGATAGTGAGGCTGAGACCGTCATGCAGCTCCGGAACGAACTGAGAGACAAGGAGATGAAGCTGACAGACATCCGCCTGGAAGCCCTCAGCTCCGCCCACCAGCTGGACCAGCTGCGGGAGGCCATGAACCGGATGCAGGTGAGAGCCGGGGATGGGGCCAGAGCCAGGCCTGCCTTAGAATCTGGGGGCTGCCCCGCATTCTCAGCTTCTTTCTCTGTAGTCATGTCTACACAGTCCTCTGAGCAGCCTAGTGAAAGTACAAGCGTAGTCCTGCCCCTCCTGCCTGGAGCGTGGTCCTCTTCGCTGGCCTGCAAGCCTGCTGGGGGGTCCTGTTTGCTCCTAGTCCACTCTGCCCTCCCCTTCACTGCTTCGTTCACTCTGCTTAGGCCAGATGTAGCCGCAGACTGCTGCTCCCTCTGCAGGTCCCGGGCACCTCTGTCCCGGACCTTTCCCCAGAGCCCAGCCTGGTCCTTTCGCCTGTGCAGAGCCTGCACAGGGCCTGCGGCTGGAAGTCATTCGCTCCCCCAGTTAGGACTGCAGGTTGTTCTTACAGCCTTTCCCTCGTCTGTCCTGGGGAAGACATCCGGGTCTTCTGAGATACCTTCTGTCTTCTCACTGGACTTTCCACTGCTTTGTGCACACTAAGTTCTTTACAAATCTTCCCAGGATGAAGGCCACCCAAAGGGTGTGCTAACTGGACAGGAGCATTTTCCAAACGTGGATCCCTGGAATACTCTTTCCACATGAGGATCTGTGGCAGCAGAGTTCCTTCATTTAGGTGCATTCGGGAAATATGTGTCCTCTTAGATTCACTAAGCAGAGAAGCTCATGAAAGGCTCTGAGAAGCCCTGCAGTACAGAGACCTCGCACATCCTAACAGACTCTGGGTTTCCGGAGGCCAGGCCTCTGGAAGGATGGAGCCGAGTCTGCCGGGCCTAGCTGTGTACTCAGCAGAAGCAGAATCTCTCTGCGTGTGTCTCTTGCCTCAGCTGGCAAGCCCTTGGTTCCCGCAGGGAATTTCAGACACTCCTTTTCCTTCTCGCATTCAACTACTAAGTGAGCTTCTGCCTCTACTCTTTGCAGAGCGAAATAGAGAAGCTGAAGGCTGAAAATGACCGGCTGAAGTCAGAGTCTCAGGGCAGCGGCTGCAGCCGGGCGCCCTCCCAGGTGTCCATCTCCGCGTCCCCACGGCAGTCTCTGGGCCTCTCCCAGCCCAGCCTGAACCTCACCGAGTCGACCAGCCTGGGTGAGTGGCTGACAGGGCTGGGGCAGGCCGGACCCTGCAGCTGGCACTCCGGTCTCGGGGCTGCAGCCCAGGAGAAAGCAGATCAGCAGGTGACACAGAGGCAGCAGGCGTGTGTGCGCTGGTGTGTGTGTGTCCGGGTGTACGTCTGCTACCGACATGAGCCCAGCCGTGAGCGCGCTCTCATGCTTTGCTCCAGCGCCCGCAGCCCGCCGGGCGTGAGCTTGGAGCCCCTTGCCCACCATGCTGAGCCCTGTTCGATCCATTTACGAGGCTGACCTGCTAGCGGAATGCTGCATACACCCATGGAGCGGGTCCCCGCCGGGCCGTGGCCTAGCCTAGTGACCCTCCTGGCTTTAGGACCGATTCCATCATCAGCGCCTACGACCTGGGTTTGCTTTGTGAGCACATCCGGGCCAATGCTTTCCTTTCCGATCCATGACGCTGCTGTTGCCATTCCTGTTTCAGCTGAGCCTCCCTCACACCTTCATTCGGCCAGACGCATCGTCAGCCCGCTGGCTCCCTGGTCGGTCCGCTGTGGATCTCTGTGGTCATTTTCCATTCTGCCCTCCCTGCCCTGCCCGCCCCCTGGCGCGCCCCGCTGCTGGGCCCGCCGGCAGCAGGGCCAGCAGGAAGCCGGCTTTGCTGTCCCCATGTGCCTAAGGCTGTTGATGTTTTCCATTCGCAGACATGTTGCTGGATGACACTGGTGAATGCGCGGCTCGGAAGGAAGGAGGCAGGCATGTTAAGATAGTTGTCAGCTTTCAGGAGGAAATGAAGTGGAAGGAGGTTAGTCGGATCCCTTGCCCTGCTCTGCCTGTCCCTGCCCCAGGTAGCGCTGCCTAGCTTAGCAGTCTCGTCATAACGCTGCTTCACCTCACAGCCCGAGGTGACTTGGAAACGCTCCTAACGCTGTTCTCAATACGGTAGTTTCGCCTTCCTCGTCTGAGACAGGGTCCCAGGTACTACGCCTAAATCCAAGGGTAGTGCCAAACCCTACACATACGGTGTTCTTTCCTGCATATATCTATGATAATGTGCAGTGTATAAATATGAAACTTGAAGAGATGAACAATAACTAAAAACAAAACAGAAATGATGACATCATACTGGGTTGACCATGGCTTACTGAAACAGAAAACTCTTGAATAAGCAGAGTACGGTTGGGGGCCGGGAAGATAGCTCCGTGGCACAAGTGCCTGCCTGGCAAGTGCAAGGTCGAGAGTTCGAACCCCGGTCCCATAAAAATAAATAAAATAAAGCAGAGAGTACAGTAATGGTCAGCATGGTGGCCTGCTGGCAGTTGACGTGAATAGGTGGCATTTCCTTGTTACGTTGAAAGTTTAATAAAGCACGCTAAAGCCATGTTGCACTTTGCCGTAACCAACCCCCTTCATGATGGCTTTTCTATGCGCATCACGTTCCCCAAGCGCATCCAAGGCAATGTAAACGCATTTAGCTCCGAAGACACAGAAGTAAATCGGCTGAGCCCAGCTGGCCAAGAGCACCAGGCTGGTCAATAAAGTGGCCACAGAAAGAGGCCCACAGCTCCAGAGGCCACGTGGGGCACCTTGTGTGCCCAAGCTGGGAACCAAGCCGTGCTGAGCTCCAGAGCGGATATCTCGGCCAGAGACTTTTGGGTTGGAATTCAAGCTGTACCTTAGAGATTAAATCCTCAACATGCCCTTAGTGATCTCAGCTTAAGAAGAAAGTGGGAAGTGCCCTCGTGGGTCAGGATTTGAAGTTCCCTTCAATTGCTGCTGTTTCGTTGCTTAGCATTTCTATCCAATATGCTAGTGTCATTTCCCACGACTAAGGAGCCTGTGGTGCCTGTAGACACGGTGCCTGTAGCTGGGCTTTCCTCGGTGTAGCTGGCTTGTTTGCCTCACAGAAGGGAGAGGTCCAGAACTGGGGGCTACAGCGTTCTCTAGCCTAGAACGAAACCCCACATAGCTCCAGTCTCAGAACCCCAGCTAGCAGAATGGCCGGCTGGGCAGGAGAATGCCACTCCTGCAGCCACCTGTAAATGCAGGGGACACCTGGGACTGGTATTGATTGTAGGGAAACTACAAGCACCCAGAACTTGTGTTTTTCCAAAGTTTCTAACCATTTCAACACTTCTGTCGTTCTGGATCACAGCAGCATCCCGGGGAGGTTGGCCGGCCAAGGGGGCTAAGCTTCATTTTATAGCCGAGCAACTCAAGGCCCAGTTAGCACTTAGTTGAGGCCACAAAGCAAGCGGGTCAGGCCACCTTGCTGCAGGACTGGTGCCCTGGTCTTCACTAATTTCGCTGAATTGCCATCTGCCTCCTCCTCCTCCTCTTCATCCTCCCCACCCTGTCCCTAACCTTGTCCTCAGGAGCATGGGAGATACTAAAAACACCAAGAAAATGGAACGTTCCATGTGCTTGTCAGTGATCGATGTGACCAGCTAGTGCCTGTAGGCAGAGATGCAAAAGGAGTGGAGGAAAGATTATTTCTTGGCAGTTTTCCCAGTTTTATTCGCTTTCTGAGTTGAACATGTTCTAACTTCTAATAAGAAGAAAATAATAAATGTTGCTTTAAAACCCCCCAAAAGAGCAAAGCAAAGATAAAATGAAAATAAAAACACATTATGTTCTGAAGTTCAAAATCTAGCAAGGACACCAACTTGATATAATATGAAAAAAGACAGAAACGGCTAAAAACTAAAGATAAGCAGGTACAGACTGTATCATTCCGTGAGTTGTACCCAGAAGCTCTGAGGCAGGGAAGGCCCTGAGCCAGGTGGTTCAGTCCCTGAAGACTTCCTGGAAGAGGTGAGTGCCTAAGCGATCAGAGGAGAGCAGAAAGGATCCCAGGCAGTGGGTGTGTGATCTCTGCGTGGTGTGAGGTATGTGCTTAACAGAAGGTTCCAGATTTCAAACGTGCTAGTTTTGTCTGCCTGGCCCACTGCAGTTTTAGCAGAACAGGGAAAGGTTTTCAGGTTATTGCATTGTGTCTAAGCTATGCCTGGTGTTGAAACGGGTAGGGCTTTTGTTCCCCTCTCAAGCACTGGCGGAAGCCTCAGGTATCTGCGTCCTCTGCTGAACCCCACCAGGAGAGATCTACTGTTTTTCACCTGTGTGCATTTCCTTACCCTTAGGACTCCAGACCACACCTCTTTCTTATTGGCTGCATTGGCGTTAGCGGCAAGACCAAGTGGGATGTGCTCGATGGGGTGGTTAGACGGCTATTCAAAGTAAGTGTCCCAGGAGAACACTGCAATAGGGTCTGGGTGGGAAAGGGAGAGGGTGGCTCACGGCCTGAACTGAGCCATGTGTCTGTCCTGCCCTGTCCTTCACCTTCCTGTGCTGCTGGATCTGAAGGAGGACAGAAATACAGACCGGTGATTGGCCAGCCCTATGGGAAGTACAGGCTGGTGATTGATCAGACCTATGGGCGGTACAGGCTGGTGATTGGTCAGTCCTATGAGAGATACAGGCTGGTGATTGGCCAGACTAATAAAAAGTACAGCTAGTGATTGGCCAGACTTGTGAGAGGTACAGACTGCTGATTGGACAGATTTTGCCATCCACTCTTAACAGTGGTTGATCTGCTAGAGCCATTTGGCCTCAGATTTCAGCCTCTTCCATGAACTGTCCATGTCCCAGTTCTCTTTTTACCCTATAAATGTGTCCTTTAAACTCCCTGTGTTGTCTGTCACTGGTGACAAGAGCTGAGGCAGCACATTTCTGTGCTTCATTTGGAGTTGGGGGGTGACATATTCTCTTGTGCTCAGAATCCTGTGCCAGTGCTTTGGAGACTCTGGTTTATGCTGCAGGTGACAGTCGTGTCCTATCAGTGGCTGCTGTCAAGGACACTGCTGGTTACTTTCTGTGCTTGGCAGTCCCAATATTGTGCTGGGCGCCTGCCACAGGGGCATGAGCTACCGTGTGCTAAGGTGACCCCTTGGAGTACAAGCTGACTTGGAGGAAACTTTCTTTTGGGTCCTTTTCTCTCTATTGTTTTGAGTGGCCATGAAGACTATTGAATGGTAGGAAATGACATTTAAGTATTGACATTTGTAGGTGAAATATTTCCATGGGAGCTTCTGGTCACTGGGGTATAAAGGGGCACACAGAGGAACCTGGCAGGAAGTAGGCCTGACCCTACTGGAGCTGCAGGACCTAGGGAACCAGACGTCCTCCTGAGGGTCAGGAGAACAGGGCAGAAGAGAAAAGGGGTGCAGCATGGTTTTATAGAGGCTCAGATCTCTAACAGGAGAGCCCCTCTTGGATCCTCAGGGTGCAGGGGGCCTGTCCCTTTCTCTGTTGTCCTGAAGTAAGC
>PVKN010013285.1:0-20049 GCA_004027915.1 Capromys pilorides | reverse complement strand
TAAAATAAGATTTCTTGGGACTGGGGAGATAGCTCTGTGGCACAAGTGCCTGCCTGGCAAGTGCAAGGTTGTGAATTTGAATAATAAATAATAATAATAAAAATAAATAAATAAAACAAGATTTCAAAAATAGCATCTCCTAACAGAAGAGAGGGCATTCAATCCTAGACTTTTTATGTGATAGTAAAGGCAGATGGAGTGTAAATACATCATTTATTCATCCAAGACCACATAGTACTGTAAATTTCCTGACATATTACCTGTCAAGGAATGAGCTCACGTGTACCTGACAGCTATAAGCTACATTCTTTTTTTTTTTTCAGTACTGAGGATTAAACTCAGGACCTTCCACTTGCTAAGCAAGTGCTTATTCCACTGAGCTATCTCCCCAACCCTATATAAGCTACATTCATCAGGTTTCACAGACATGGCTTTCAAAACAATCTACAGTGATACTTAAGTTCAAAAACTCTTCTGTTTTCAAGCAGTTTGGTTCACAAACAAACATTTAGCAAATTTTGTTTTTGTTTGCAGACTGTGCATTGAGTGGCAAATACGACCATGGCCATCTTTCCATCATGAACACAAAGATGATTGTCTTTTCCAAAATCATGGAATGAAAGTAAGTTCATGAATGTAGGCATCACTGTAACGGACAAATAATAATCTTACATACTGCTGGCCTACATTCCAGTGCATAGATATAATGTGTAGTGGTCCCATCACGGTAACTAGCTTGGCATGATTACTTTTCTGTCTTGTTGCTGGGACAAAATACCTGATGCTCAAAATTAAGGAAGGAAAGGTTTATTTAGCACACAGTTTGTAGACGTTTCAATCCACATGTAGCTGGCTCCAAGGCAGAGTGGCCCCTGACAGAGGACAGCTGTTCATGGTGGCGGAAAATAGCAAAAGCAGCAAGAGCCAAAAGGGAGAAGCATAGCAGAAAGCAAGCCTCTCGTTGCCTTATATCATATACAGGCTGCGGGCCCTGGGGCCGGCATAGCACTCACGCCCATAGTCCCAGCATTGGACCATGGATCAATCAGAAACTCTAGAAGCCCAGTCTAGGACTGCGTGAGGCTTTGGAGGGGCATCTAGACACAAGCCGTAACATGGCCTATTCATCACCCCAGAGCCAGGCAGATAGCTCAGTAGGGATGGGGAGATAGCTCAGTAGAATGAGTGCTTGCCTGGCAAGCGCAAGATCCTAAATTCAACCCCCAGTACCACACACACACACAAAAAGAAAAAGGAAAATCATCCCAAACATGTATCATTTCTCTGTGCTAGACATGTTTGAAATCCCATCAGTCATTTGAAGTTATTCAATTAGTTGTCACTAGCCACAGTAACCCTGCTGTGATACAGGACGTTGGAAGTCACTTCCCCTGCCCATCTGCACTGGTGACATAGAAAGCTTGGGCTGCACTGTGAATTTCAGCGTGGTTTTACTGATGTTCCTGACTCACACATTTTTTTGGTACTGGGACTCAAACTCATCTCACGCTTGCCAGGCAGATACTGTGCTGCTGGGCAGTATCCCTGACCCTGGCTCTCACATTTTAACCGCAGTATTTTCTGTTGCAAAACCAAAACAAAACCTCAGATACTCTCTCGCAAATCACCTACTATAGTCTGTCTCTTACCGAATGCCTCTCTAGTGTGATTTTAGTTTTCTGCAGAGCTAAGTAGCTGCATATGCAGTGATGGGATGGTTTTGTGGTCCCTGCTAAGGTCATGACCTCCAAAGATCCAGAATACCCCCCCCCACACACACACACACTACCCACACACCTGTCGAGCCCTTTTGCAGGGTAGCCCCATTTGCAGCATTGATGAAGAATGAGCACACACCAAGCTCAGGCCCTTCACGTGGGGCCTGCTACCCTTCCCTCTCCTGATTAACCTGGCCTGCTTCAACCTTGGCCTGGCCTGGCCCAGAACCAGGCCTAGGCTGACTGAGATGTCACAGACTAAGTTCTGGAAGATGGAACCTGGACTTGCTGTGGCCCTGGCTCTCTCTTGGCAACTCAGCCAGGTTCCTGAAGCACAAGGCGCACTGTGGCACCCTCATGGCCAGGATGGAGCCCAAAGAAGCTCCCATGCTGGTCCTGTGAGGCAGGGTACCTGAGGTTAGAACTGACTTCAGAATCTCAGGGGCCTGGCAGGGACCCAGTTCTGCTTGGGAAACTTACACTTAGCTGGGGTAATTGGGGTAGGATACGGCAGGGCCTGGCATAGTATTTAGCTGATGCTAGGCATATAGCAGGCTCAGGGCAGCAGAGCGGGTACAGGATAGACTGACTGCAAAAGGGCTGCTTCTTTAGTGCCAGCCCTCATGGAAGGAATACAGTTGGCTCCTTGGCCCCAGGCCTAGGTGTTCCCCTGCCCTGCCATCTTCAGCCTCTCTACTCGAGAACCCAGCCTAGAGCCATCCTCAGCAGATCACTGGCTCCTCACCGCAGCTGAAGAGCAGAGCAAGCAGGAAAAGGGTGCCTGGTGCTGCCGCTGACAGGTGAGCCTAGGCAAGGCTATGAGGCAGCTTCAGAGGCAACTGCTCATGTGACAGGGCCTGGGCCTGGGTGCCCAACCCACCTGCCACAGCCTGGACTGTGACACAGGGCACCCCTAGTGTAAGTGGGTGTGGAGCCTGGGTTTCTCTGTGTTGGAACCTGCGCCAGGTTGAGAGCATACGAGCCTGGCCTGGGTCCCAGCCTGCAGGGTGTTCTCCCTACTTCTCCTGGCACCTGACCAACCTATTCAGAAAGAGACTTCCAGCAGGGGCTGTCTGGGCCTTGACGAGACTGTTCTCTCCACCTGAGATAGGAGGTGCTGGGCAGGGCCTTGTGGCCGTGGGTGTGTGGACCTCGAGTGTGATGACACTGGAAGTTGGCACACAGCATCTATTACAAAATCATTGTTCACCTTTTCCCCTTAATAACAGAAGGACCTATATTGTGGCTGGCCACATGTAGATGGAGTGGCCAGTGTTGGTGGTTTCTGGGACAGCTCTTTCTTACTTTCATTGATGAGACAGTAGTCACCCTGTGCTGCCCAGGCTGGGCTCAAACTTAGTTACTACACAGGATAAGGCTAAACAAACCCTTTAAATCCACTGTGCCCCTCTCTGCCCCATCCTGGGAACTGGACCTAAGGCCTCACATGTGCTAATTTTGGAGACCAAGTCTTCCTCAATTGACCAGGTTGGCCCCGAACTTGTTAATCTCCTGTCTCTGCCTCTCAAGTAGCTGGGACCCCAGGTGTGTGTCATCGGCCCAGTGGGGGCACTTTCTTTAACACCAGGGGAGTGAGGGTTGTGCCTCTTCTTCATACCTTCTTCCTACCTGGGAAATATGGCTGGACTTGGAAACTTAGCTCAGCGGGAAGCAGTATCAGGCACAGAAGATGCATACTAAAGAGGGTGAAACAAAAAGAAGTCCTGAAGTATTGGCAACAGTTTACTGACTTCCTCATGGAATTAATGGAAGCACCATATCAGGTCTGGACTGTATACTCCTGGGTTTCTTTAGTGTTGAAGGAGAACTTTGGGCAAATGGTAGAAGCAGCCAATTATAACCCTTCTCCTCATGAGGAAGTTCTTTGGCTTTCTTGTCTTGAATGGGCAGGGGACTCAGTGGCTATTGACTTCTTAGCTGATTGAGCACCGCAAGAGGCCTAGGTGAATGTCCACCCCAATGAAGGGCTCTCATCAGCTGGCCCCAGCCTTGTCCCTGTAGCACTGTGGTCTCATGCGAAACTGAACCGATCACCTTGGGGTCAGACATGAGCCCAGAATCAAACAGCTTACCAGTCAGAATCTAAAGAAATCCCCACAGGTGCCAGGAGCAGCCCTTTGTGTGGTAAGATGAACTCCACAGAGCCTTCCAAATGTGTTTCTCCTTGCTCCAAATTTGGGGTCTGGAGTCCTAGGGTCAAGGACAGCTTGTGTGGGAAGAGTAGGCGTCACTTCCTCCCACATGTACAGTAGCAGTTTCAAGTGGGATGAGTGATAAGGCTTGGAGACAATCTCTAACGCCAACTAACCCAGCGGAGGGGCTTGAAGCCAGTCCCCAGCAAAATAGCTGAAGGAAGGGCTTGGGGTGTTGGGCCCAAGAAGAAAAACAGAGGATGTAGTAGTTGCCTCCAAGGGCTCAGAGCTGGCAGGGCCTCCAGGGACAATCTGAAGGGCTTTCTAGGACTAGAGGCTCAGTCCTGTGAGGCAGAGAGCAGCTCTTCACGGAGAGGCCAGAAAGCGATGCACCAACGAATCTGGGGGCTGGCATGGATGGGCATTAAGCACTGCATGACAGGGTGCTGGTCCTGGTGACCACAGAAGTCTTTCCAGAGCTGCAGCCCTGAAAGAAGGAGGGGACAAGGAGGCATGGCCTCAGAACTGCCTTCCCAGGGCAAAGGAGCTCAGAGCAAGGTTGTTGAGCAGCTTCAGGCCCGGCCACCCCACCCAGTCTCCTCCATGCCCGGAGCCTGTGGCTCAGCTGCGCCTAGCAGTGCTGGCCTGGTCCGGCCAGCCCGGTGCAGCCGGTGTCCCCCACAGTCAGGTGGGAACCAGGTCCCAAGCTGCCCTTTGAGCTCACCCAGCCCTGGGCCCGCAGTGGCTGAGGGCAGGTGCTGTCCCCATCCGGCCTGCCCTCGTGGCCGAGCACTGGCTTTCCCACTGTAACAGCGCCCTGCTGCCACAGCCCCCTCCAGGAATCCGCCCCCACTTTCACCCTGAGCAGGTGGCACAGGGCTGGGACCAGGGATGAAGCCACCTTGAGATGGGCCTCTGAGCGCCGCCAAGGCCCCTTGGGACCTGCGGTGTCGGACTATGGGAGCGTGGGCAGGAAGGCAGGCAGGCAGGGCAGGGCGAGCACCGGGTGGTGTTCTCATTACCAGCAAGCCTGCGGCCACCTTCACACCTCCTGGCTGCCTGCTGACACAGAAGGTGTCAACTTGGGAAAGCGAGTGTGTGGGGGCCGCCAAAACAGCCCAGAGCGTTGTCCTGGTGTGGGGGTGGGGGCCAGGGCACATGTATGTGTGTGCGTATGTGTGTGTGGTGGGGTGGGGTGTTCTAGAAGGGTCCCTTATTTCAGCATCCCCGAATAGCCATGATGAGGGCACAGCCAGGGAAGTCTGATGACGCGGTCTGTGGTCACTGTGAGTAGGTGCCACCAGGGCAAGGTCACAGAGCAGCCAGCTTGCACATAGGTCTCTACAGCCCCAGCTCAGAGGACAGAAGCCACATCCCTGACCTCGAGTTCCCCGAGGCAGGAGTCTGCTGTGGCTCAGGTCGCTGGTGTAGTGCTCCTGCAGGGCTGGGTTCTTTGTAGCCCTGTAAGGAATGAACAGCTAGCACAGCTGGCTGGGTGCTCAGGAGCGGAGGACAGGCCTGGAATTAAGCTTACACTTCCCGTTGTGGGATTTTGCTACAGCTGAAAGCCATGGGCTGGCAGGCAGTGCTGCAGCTGGATCCCCAGTGGAAGGTCGAGGATGGCAGGGACCGGCAGATACACTTGGGCTGCCTAGTGAGTGGGGAGTCAGGGTGCCAGGGAGGCAGCCTGTGGAAGGAGAGTGTGGGAAGGCAAGAGCTGGGGCATGGAGCCAGTCAGAACCACAGAAGGGGGAGCGCCATTGGGCCCAGCAGGCGCTACACCTGGAAACTGCCCTCTGCCTTTCCTCCAATGAGAAGGCTCAGGCCCAGGCCAGCAGGGGCTCCGCTCCTGACCTGGGGCTCAGTCTCCACATCCCTGAGGTGGGTGTCTGCTGCGGAGTGGGGAGGGCACCCGTGTCTGTGCCCTGCACAGTGAGTGGCCTCCTGAGGCCCTGAAGTCCCTGGGAAGGACAAAGAGGACAGTAGGTGCTGCCTTCGGGGCTTGGACTCTACTTTTGGGGTGCAGGTGAGCTGAGGAGGGGCTACAGAGTGTTTCTGCTCTCTGTCCCTCATCTTTTTTTCACTAAAGAAATGCAAACTCATGCTCCTCACAGAAAATAAGAAAATACAGAAAAGACAAAGGGAATGTAAAGTACCCTGGTTCTGTCCACCCAGAGAGAAGGGCGCTGAGGCTGCACCTCTTCTCCGGGTGCTCCTTTCCTGGGTAGCTCTGTCCACACTGAACTAGGCACTGGGGCACAATGTGGCACCTCCTCAGGGCGTTTTCAAGGTTTTCTGTTGTTTTGATGTGTGTGTGTGTGTTTGCGTGCGCTCGCGTGCACGCATGCATGTGTGCTGTTCTGAGGCTGAACCCAGAGCTCTCCACTTGCTGCAGCCACCCTTGGTTTGCATGTCCAGTGCTTCCAGTTTTATTTTTAGACAGGATCTTGGTACATTATCCTGGAGGGCCTTGAATTTTTCGGCCTCCTGCATAGCTGGGGTTACAGGTGTGCACCAGGAAGCGCAGCTTCACTGCTTTCAGCTGGGCAGGTCCGTGGCCCTAAATTCACCCTGTGCACAGCTCACCTCACCTACCACCACACCTGTTTCCAAAACAGGCTCCTTAGTGCAGGAGAAACTCTCTGGGTATTGGGCAACATCGCCCTCCTGCCCCTGCCCTGTCCCCACAGTTTGTAATCTAATCTGCTTCCTGTCCTATGATCTGCCTATCGGAGTGATCCCGTTTATGCTGCCTTTGGCCTTGACGTTTGGCTCATCTTGCTTCGTACTTCTTGGAGGCTCGTCCACACCAGCATGCAGCACGTGGACCCTGGTCTCTCATGTGCGGGCAAGTGCTCCACTGCCAACTTCCTCCCCAGCCCTTTTAAAAATATTTTCTGTTGAGACAGGGTCTAGCTAGGTTGCCCAGGCTGGCCTCAAGTTCTCAAACCTTCTTCTTCAGCCTCTGACTACCTGGGATTACAGGACTGCACACACACCCCCTCCCCCTCCAGGCTTTGGAATAAGAGGGTTTTTTGTTTTGTTTTTAATGAATTTTGAGGCTTCCTGGTACTCCATAGCTTGGTTCTAACAGTCTAGTTAAATCACATCCGCTGAAGTTCCTTAAGGTTTTCCTTATCCGTTAGGCACAGCCTGATGGGATATTTGAGAAATCATTTTTAAATTGCACACGTGACACACAAATGCAGTCTGCCTGTGAGACACAGGCACACTGCAGATAAGATTAAAGTCTCTGACCACCGCCTGGAGCCAAGACCTGCCCCAGCCCCGCACAGCATGCTACTGCACATAGTGACACGCCGCATGAGTGACAACATAGCTGGCACCAGGGGACAGACTGTGGTCCCCTGAGATGCACCACCAGGCCAAGCTAAGCCCATCTTGGTTTGCAAAGGTTCATCCCATTATGATAACACGGGGACAAAATCCATAATGGAGCATTTAGAAAAGGCATCTCTGTCCCTAAGTGACCTGTGACTGCTTGGCAAGCCCTCTGAGGGCTCTGTCTGTGCAGATTTTTATACGTACATGTTTATGCATAAAATACATACACAAAATAGGCAATGGGTGTGCAGGCCTATAATTCTAGCAGTCAGGGAGATTGAGGCAGGAGGAGTACAAGTTCCAACCCAGGCTAAGCAATTTAGTAATTTGGCAAGAACCTGTCTCAGGTGCACTAGTTTTTTATTTTTTATTTTTTACATGTATTTGGTTGTTGCAGGGTCTCATTACGCAGCTTGGACTCGTGCTGATCCTCCTGCTTTCAGCCTCCCTAGCATGCATCACTACGCTGGGACTCAGGCCCGCTCAGACCTCCCTGGGGGATGGGGCTGTGGCCTGTGTGCCAGGGATCACACCTGGGTCCTTGCACTTGCCTAAGCTTGCCAAAGCAGGCACTTTAGTCCACTGAGCTGTCTCACAGACCCTCTTAAAACAGTGCACTATTTTAAGATAAAAATAAAAAGGGATGGGGATGCAGCTGAACGTAAAGGCCTGGGGACAGTCCTCCTCACCACAAAACATGAACAAAGCCTAAATGTTAGGCACTGTCAGTCACACCGCACTGTCCAGAAGCTCTGTGTTGTGTTTCAGCTTCTGGGTTTCTTTGGGCTTTGTGCCTCCGATCCACAGGGTTGCACTGAGGGGCTCTCCCCAGCATGGGAGCACTGCAGCACTGGCTGTGGGATCCTGGTGTCCTGCTCCTCCCACCTGGCCAGCTTCTCCTCTGGCTCCTCACAAATGCAGTGGGCCACGTGAGGGCAGCAGCACAGCTGGAGAGGGCCTAGGGTTCAGCAGGAGCAGTCCTGGGGTTCAGAGAAGGCAGGCAACCTGTCTGGGGTCACACAGCCTATCACATGGGTGCTGTGCCAGGCATCTCCCACTACTTATACCAGCCCAGAATGCCTGACACATCCACCTCTGCCCCTGGGCCCAAGCCTGGCGTCATGGCCCCAAACCCAGAAAAAAGTCCTCTCTCCTTGGGCATCATGGTCACTCTGGGAGGCTGAGCCAGGAAAACTGCAAGTTCAAGCCTAGTCTGAGGAGCTTAATGACTTAGCAAGACCTTGTCTCAAAATAAAACACTACAAAGGGCTGGGTGTGTAGTTCAGTTCAATCCTCCATACTGTAAAATAAAATAATAGAATTAAAAAAAAATATTTGAAAGTCCTCTTAAAGTTGGAGGAAGGTCAGCCTGGCTCAGGTGCAGAGCTCCCAGGCAGCTGTGTGGCACCCTCTGCTGGCATCATCAGGGACTGCAAGGACACTAGAAAGCCAGGAGCCAGCCCTGGTGCCAGAAAAGGACTCCCTCCAAGGCAAGCAGTTCTGGGAGCCCCTACTTCATGGCACGGTTGTAGAAACTGGGGAAGGAGTGTCACGTTTCCTTCTGTTCACAGCCTACACCTTTGTTTTGGGCTGGGCCAGTGGCTTAATCGCTTTATTCCTCCACTTCTCACTCTGAGGCTCTGGCCCACCCTCTTATCCAGACCAAGCAAAGGAGCTAAGCGTGGTGCCCGAGGAGAGGTGCCACTAGTTACTGGGCATCAGCAGCCTGACCCATCATGGCTCTGGCGCCTCCTCCTGAGCCCTTCCTGGAAGCCAAGTCTCTTCTTCCCACCCCCTCCTCCTCTCACCCTGGTCTGCCTATGATGCCATTGGCTGAGCACCCAGCAGGTCGACATCTAGATAATCAGATTATGGATCCAGAGTAATCTACTCCAGATGGCTGGCCAGTCCTGCTCGCTATCTGGAGGTGTGAGGGGGTGATCGTGTCCCAGGGGCTCCCCTGGGAGCCTCAGAAGCTGACTGGGTGTTGGGGCCTGGGTTGCTAGGCCACCTACTGCTCTGGGTCCTGCTTCATCTACTTGTGATCCAAGAGGGACAGGATCTAGGGAGGGAGGCAGGGTCCTCAGACAAGTGGCTTTTTAATTCTATGGGTTAGGGAGTAGGGTTTTTTCATAATTTGGGGGAAATTTTATTTATATTTTTTGGTTGAATGTAAGCCCTTCTCACAAAGAGCTATAGCCCAGGTCCTTTTCCTAGTTTGAGACGCCGTTTCCTGAGATGCTAAATTCCCCAGGCTAGGTTTATATTTTGGATCTTCCTGGCTCAGCCTTCTACAGTGCTGAGGTGACGAGCATGCACCAGAATGCTTCGCTGAGATTTTATTTTAATTATTTATTTTTTGGTCTTTTGGAGACACAGTCTCACCTATGCAGTTCAGGCTGGCCTTGAGCTCACTTTCTAGCCCAGGCTGGTCTTGAACTCGCAACAATTCTCCTGCCTCAGCCTCCCAAGTGCTAGCATTACAGGCGTGCACCACCATGCCTGGCCTGAGATTTTATATTTTGTACTTAGATGCTCAGGCTCTACCCTCTAGAATTCTGGTCCATCAGTTCAGTGAGGCCTGCTAAACTCTGGGGCCTCTGGACTTGAAGCAAGGCCTAGGGTAGACTGGAGTGTTCTGCGGGGTCCCCCTCATTCCCAGGACATCCCCAGGATGAATGGAAGATCTTGGGTCCTCCAGAGGAGACAGGGACTGGGAGGGAGGACAGAACATGGGCTGTGGTCCCCAGGTGTGCCCTGCCAGCTGTGTGACACGAGAGGCCCTCTCTGGGCCTCTATTTCCTCCTCTACTGAGTGGCACGTGTGCCAATGTCATTGTGCTGAGTGTGAGCAGAGCCCAGACACTGCAGGGACGGTCCCCACAGCACAGAAGCAGAAGCCCTGGCCCTGAGACACGGGATGGGGCGACATGAAAGGACATGGGCTGTAATGGCAGGCCAGACTCCAGGGGACATGGGGGCTGCCTACAGGTGGGGGCTTCTTGCAGGCCCCCTCTCCCCTTCCAGGGCTGCTGCAGAGGTGCTAGAAAGTCCCCGGTTATTCGGGACACCAGTATTAGGGGCTTCCCTGATGCTAAGAAGGCCAACAGCAGCGCTGCTTCCTTCTCCTGGGGCCGCCGGCTCCGGCGGGTTTGGGATTAGGGCTGCAAGGGAGGTATTTACCTAGCACCTCTGATTAGCACTCCGGTGTGGAGGGCTGGCTGGGAAGCAGGGCGCCAGCACAGGGCACAGTGGCAGGATCAGGCCCAGCCCAAGGAAGCAGCCCGGCCTAGCTGGATGGCTGGGGTTGGGGCCTGAGGGTCTGCAGTCCCGCCTGCCCCCAGCCGGCCCTGGCGCAGACTCCCGCCTCTGCTCTGGTGGGGCCACACCCAGGCCTTCTTTCCCAGCTTTACACGTCTTCCTGACAGGTCTGGGCAGGCTCGGGCAGGGGGGCAGTGGCCACTGACTCCGGCACTTGTCAAAACAGGCCTCACAAGTGTGAAGGCCTCCACCTGGTGGGAGGTCGAATGGGCCCTGTGCCTGGAGAACTCGTTAACTGGGCTCCCAGGGAGAGGGGAGAGGCTGGCCATGATAAGGAGATCAAAAGGGACAGACAGGGTGGGGGCCAGGCCCAGCTGGACTCCAAGATGTTCCCAGAGACCCCTGGGGCAAGAGGAGAGAGGGCACCACGCGTCAGCCTTGAGGACAGAAGACCCAGGCGGGGGCTGGGTCTCGCCCATCTGCCCCCTCCCACTCCGAGGCCCGCCCTGCTTGTGCCATCTCTCCTAGTCCTTTGCCTCGGAGCTCTCCCCTCTATAGCACTGAGAATTGAACCCAGAGCCTTTGTGCTGCGCTATAGCCCCAGCCCTTTTTAATTTCTTGAGACAGGGGCTCATTAAGTTGCTAAATTGTTCCGGCTGGATGCAAGTCTGATTCTCTGCCACCACCTCCCAGAGGGCTGGGATCACAAGCACCACCACCTTGAGCCCCTGTGCCTTTTTAATCCACCCTTTGCCCTGCCCCTGGAGATGTTCTCACCATACTCTCTCTTGGTGTAAATCTCTCCGTAGTTCCCACTGACTCAGTGAATACTATTAGGTTTAGGTGAGAATTCTCAGGCATGTTTTCCACATATGAAGTGCTGCCCACACATATGGCCCCTTGTCCACCTGGGTCTAGTCAATTTTGTAGCAAATAAAATACAGGTTCGTTTCAGCGCACTGCTGATGAGAAGCCAGGAGTGGTGGTTTGCTCTGGATCAGTCAGCTGGGCTCCTCAGGGGCAGCCCGGGAGAGAGATTTGTTCTACTCTTTGTATCTGTGGATCTTCTTGACTTTTAAAGTATGCATGCTTATGTTTTCAAATTAGCAAAGACAGGGTTATAATGCGCCAGAATTTCCTCACTCTGAACTCGCTCCACTACTGGCTCCAATGGCAAGGACCTTTTTGATACTCCGATGGGCAGTATGACCCACGTACAACTGCTTTTTCTCAGGTTTAGCACTGCCCAGTCAGTGGACTCTCAGCTTGGATCCCAGGAAGGCGTCACCCAAACAAGGTGCACCCTACTACAGGTGGAGGGGCAGTGGTCCTGCACCTCCTGGACGGAACCGTGATGGCGTGGGCACAGAAGAGATGAGAGGAGGTGAAGGCAAGAGATGATACAGAGACAGGGTGGGAGGCAGCAGGGGCTTATGCCCCGGGAACATGTACCAAGCCACTGGGCCTTCACTGCCACAATACAACTCACCCATCAGTTTCGTGGGCCTGGCGCTGGAAGAGAGCCTAGAAGCTTTGGTAGAAATAGGCAAAGGTGTGATGCCTGACTCCACAGTCCAGTGGAAGAGCAGGTGGCCGTGTATGAAGTGCCCGCTCACATTCCTGATGGTGCGGGCTCACATTCCTGAGAACGCCATCTGCTGAGCGTGTCTGTAAGCCTGGAGTTTATTTGTCTCTCTTCGCCTGTATTTCTTGCTCCACACCCTAGACCTTCCAACCAATACTGTGATGAATAGGTGTGGTAAGAGCGGCCTCCTCACCTTCTTCCGTATGTTAGGGGGTGTTGTGGTTTGTATCTAGTTGTCTCCCCCAGCGCCTCATGTAATTGGGGCTGTAGAGGGCGATGCTCGAGGGGCGGGGCTTGAGGGGCGTGGCCAAGAGAGGCGTGTGAACCGTTTGTTAAAACTGACAGCACCCGCACTGTCAGAGTGGTCCCCTCAAGGCAGCGGTTTTGCGCAGAGGTGTATGGAGCAGCTCCTCCTGGACATGGCAGCACCCCAGCCCTTCCTGCAGTCCCTATAAAGCGGCGGCAGCGTCTTGAAACCTCCAGGAACTGTGAGCTAAATAAACCTTTCCTCCCCTAAGCTTGTGTGGCGGGTATTTGTCCCAGCAACCACAGAATAGTAACTAAAACGGGGGAAAGTTTCAGGGGGTTACCACGTAGTGTTGTGTTGCCTACAGGCTCTTTTATCAGACTGAGGAAGGTCTTCTCTGTTCCTAGTTTGACAAAAAGATTTTATTACAAAATGGTGCCCAAATTTTGTCAAATGCTTTTTCTGCATCATTTCGAGTCACACTGCATCTGACAAACGTGTTACACCTGCCGCAAAGTGGCAACATGCCAGTGACAGGGGAGTGGTAGCAGCTGTGACCACAGGCCGGGCTTTGGGCCCTGCCAGGCTAGGGGTGTGCATGCGCGGGGGCAGCAGGCGCACCCCTCCTCTGCTCTCCAGATGAGGCCAGCTTGTCTCATTCTCCTTGGACAGCTTCTTCACTCTACCCAGATCTGGAATCAGCGTCCCCCCACTGCGGAGGTAAGCAGGTCCCCCTCTGGTCCTTACCCTATTCCAGTTGCGGGTGCCAAGCCCAGAAGCTCCCGTTATACACAGTGGAAAGGACGGGAACTAAGTGAAGGTAGCCCGAATCCTACGGGCACTGCCAGGCTAGGGCACAGGCAAGAGGCCCACATGGGGCAGGGATGTACAACCAAGGGTCCCCATCTTCGCAGCCCCCTATGCTCAGAGGGTCAGGCCCCGCCCCCACTTTGATGTGCCGAGCAGCCAGGAAGAGGCCACTTCACGCCTGGGCCTGGATAGTCGTGGTAGCCCCGGCACTGCTGCCTGCCCCGCCCCGCCCCGCCCCGGAGTTGCGGGCGTCACCTGCTGCGCTACGGCATGTGCGGACATGACGTCCGGACCGGCCTGTGCAGGGCCCGAGCAAGGAGCCCTGGGGGTCCCCGGTTAGAGGGTTAGGCGGTCAGTGGTTAGCAGAACCCGTTTGGTTGTCGGGGTGGGGCTCCCTCCTGCCTGCGCAGGGGACAGCGACCAGACCCAGTGCTCACTGATTGCCGCGCTCGCCTCTGCCGCGCTGTTCTTCCCTAGCGATTTGCTGGCTCTGCCCAAGACCTGGATGCCCCTTCGCCCTGGGGTGGTCACCGGCCCGAGGAGCCCAGGTGACAGCGGACGCCTCCTGACACCCCTTCGGAGCACCAAGCCACTTCTGGCGCCGGTACCTTGGAAGCCAACCCCTAGGACCCTGGCGCGGGCATTCCCGGGGATGAGCGCGGCCTCTCCTAGTCGGCTTTCCTCGCCTCCTCCTTGACAGCAGGCACCGTGGGGTGGACGCTCTGAAGCTGTAGGAAGCCCTGCACCGTGCGCGTGTCGATGTATGAATAAACCGCTTGCACTGGTATGTGTGGGCAGCTCCTGCTGGACGTGGACGGAAGTTCCCAAGGACAGTATTGGGGCATTGGGAGGGGTCACTGTCATCAGCCCCCAAGCGCACAGCTCAGCCCTCTTTCTCCTTGCATGGGGCAGCCTGGAAGGGATGGCATGGGGGTTCCTGCGAGAAGGTGGCTGGGAGTGGTCTGTTCTTCTTTTCTTTGAAGCTGATGGGGAAGTGGGTATACATTTTATAGAACTGAGACCCGCACTGAAGCCCAGCAAGGGCTGGGGAGTTGGGGCTCTCCCCTCTGTGGACTTAGCCACTCTGTTCATTACGGAGCCCAAGCGGGCGCTGCCGCTACTTCCAACGGGTCGTACCCAGAGTTCTGACTCACTCTGGGCAGAAGTGTCCTGACCTTGGACTTGGGCATTTCCCAGCTGCCCACTTCGGTCATGTAGGGCCACAAATGTCTCATGACCCTGGTGAATTACCCTGGGGGGTGGGGTGACCTGTTGGGTCACCTGCGGTCTCATTGGGGTTGCTGAACCCCTGCCCTCACCGGTGGTATTAGACCAGGAAGCGCCAGGCAGAGGGGGCATCCAGGGCAGAAGAGGCTGGCTCAGCCAGCCTGGCATGCGCAAGGTTCGAAGTCCACAGCCCATAGCTCCCTCCCACTCCCCTGGCAAAAAAAAAAAAAAAGCAATTGGACCGGAGTTTGAAAGCCTTCAGCAGCAGAGCTCTGGGGACACACAATTCTCCCCTTTTCCCCCTTCTGTGGACCTTAGAGCAGGCTTTCATTGATTGAGATAAAAAATTACATAGCACAAAATTCACCTTTTGTTTTTGAGACGGAGTCTCACTATGTGGTGCTGGCTGAACTAGAACTCATTGCGTAGCTCAGGTTGGGCTCAAAATTGTGGCAATCCTCCTGCCTCAGCTTCCCGAGTGCTGGGGTTACAGGCAGTGCCACTACAGCGTTATTCACCCTGAATTTTAAAGTGCACAATGTAGTGGTTTTGACACAGTTGCACAATTATCACCACCAATTTTAGAACATTTTCATCACCTCTGAAGAGAAGCCCGCCCATGGTGCCTGTTCTGCCCATCCCAGCCCCACCCCAACACCCACTGCTCCATTTTCTGCCTTGGGATTTGCCTGTTCCAAACATTTCATGTCCAGAATTACACCAACAATGGGGCTGGGGAGATAGCTCTGTGGCACAAGTGCCTACCTGGTAAGGTCATAAGTTCGAACCCTAGTCCTGCAAAAAAAACCAAAACAACCCAGAATTGCACCAAGGAGTCACACAAAGTGGTCTGTTGCCTCTGGCTTCTGAGCACCATAATGTCATGTGTGCTGTGCACCAGTCCTTTTTGTTGTCTGATGGTATTGTTTGAGTCCCCACCAATGGGAATACTGATAGGTTTTGCTTTTTTTTTCTCTCATGGAACGGGTGATCGAACTCAGGACCTTGCACTTGCCAGGCAGGTACTTGGGACCCTGGGCTGTCTCCCCAGCCCCCCCCCCACTTGTTTTGCTTTTGTTTTTTATTTTTGGAGACAGTCTTAATGTAGTCCAAGCTGGCCTTGAGCTCACTATGTAGCCAGCCTGGGCTCGAACTCCTGCCTCAGCCACCTCAGCCAAGTGCTGGGATTACAGACGTGCACCTCATTGTTTTTGTTTCAGAAAGCTTTTCCAGGGCTCAGGCCAGCCAAGAGAATCAGTGATTGCAAAGAGCTGCATAGTAGGATCCATCCAAAACTGAGTGACTGGGCGAGCGAGACGCCTGCCTCCCCTCTTCCGCACCTCTGCCCCCACCTGGCGCACTCCTCTTAGAACCCTAACTGGGACAGAGCCTGAAGTCTTCCACCCTGCAGAAGTCGGTCTTGTTTACAAAGTCTATTTGCATAGCAAAGGCCTGGCCGCTCAGGATGGGGAATTAAAGTTATTAGCAAGTCTTTTCACAGATAAGTGGGGCTGGTTTGCAGCCCCCTCCCCCTGAGGGCCTCTCCTCCTGCACAGTGCCCAGGGTATTAGCGCCTGGGTGAGAGGTTTCATTAGCACATCCCTGCTAATAGCTCAGAGACGGAGACAGGACTGAGATAGGAAAGGTTTGCCTCCCTCCTGCTGCTCCAGCCCTTGCCCTCTTCCGGCCCCCCCCCATCTGCCTCTGGAGGAGACCCTGCGTGCCATCCCCATTGACGAAGGTAGAAGCTGTACCCCATTCTCAGGCAACTTGTGAGGTACCCCAGGGTCATGTTTAGGATGGAAGGGCAACCCCAGCACTCTGAGAGGCTGAGGCAGGAGGACTGCAAGTTGGAACCCAGGTTGCACAATTTAGTGAGAATTTATCTCAAAAAAAATTGTATAAAGTGGATGGAGTGGGAACGTAGCTCAATAGGATGGCCCAGGGTTCAGTCCCTGGGTGACAGCACCTCCCCTGGAGCTAGGCAACCCCAGACCTGTTGCTTTACTCTGGGTGCCCCTCAGCTGAATGCGGGTTGGGGTCAGTGCCCCCTCCGGAGCCATCTGGGTTCGGGCCGCTGGA
Organism: Capromys pilorides; assembly: GCA_004027915.1. Lineage (NCBI taxonomy): Eukaryota > Metazoa > Chordata > Mammalia > Rodentia > Capromyidae > Capromys > Capromys pilorides. The sequence continues at coordinate 3,622 of PVKN010013285.1, read as the reverse complement.
AGGCAGGCACGATGATTGCGCGGGCACAGGGCGGTGTGACCGGCCGAGATGAGCTGTCTGTCGGAGGGCTGGCAGCTGCCTGCTCTCCTCCTCTGAGCTGGTCCACAGACACCCCCGACATGGAGCAGCAGCTTCCCTGGTCTGGCTGTGTGCTCGGCTGCTAACCCAGCCACTGTCAGGTTGTGCACCCGCAGTGTCCCTGTACCTGTCTTCGGTGGCAGTTTGTTACCACTGGGGTGGAGGCCGCTAGGCAGGTGATTGACAGATCCTGGAATGGCCTGCCAGGCAGATGCGTCACGTGTGCAGGGGCATGTGTGCTCAAGCAGCCTGCAGCCGGGAGCCGTGAGCTGTGGATGTGAGGAGGGGTGATTAGCCTGGCTGTGGTGTGCTCAGGCAGATTCCCCAAGGACACAGCATTGTCCCCATCTGAGCAAGGGGCAACGCCCAGGCGTGCAGGCCAACAACTGTCCACATTAGCAGATGGCAGCATCCTCGGAGCAGGCCGGACCGGGGCAGGGACAGAAGATTCCTGTCTTTCCCGAGGGGCAAGGGTGGGGCATGGGCTCTAGTTGCCCAGGGGACAGAACCTCCTTAGCCTGGGGGTACACTGGCCTCCCATCTGGGCCTCCCCAGCCTACAGAAGCTTTGGCAGGCCCTGGGTCCTTTTCTCCTCCTTCTCTGGATCTGACACGCAAGGCTCCTTGGGAATGCAGGTGTCCCCTCCTCGGCCTCCCAACCAGGGCAGATGCCTGGCGTGGAGCAAGAGACCTTGGGCAGGGCTGGCTGCCTCCTCAACCTAGCACAGGGTCGGCAGAGACCTCCACTGGGTGCAGCTCGGGGTTTCGGGCCTTCTTCCCTGACAGCCTGAGTCACCCTTTCCACAGTTTTTCCCTGTGGTCTTAGAGTGGAGACACGACCTTCCCTTTCCACTACGGGACAGATGAGCCACAAGCCTGCAGCACCTGTAGCTCAAGGGCTCAGGAACTCATATTGCTGGGCCAGAGCCAGGCACTGTGTGCCAGGGACCTGGTGACAAACTGAGACACAAGGGGCCTCTGGATTCCGGCCTTGGCGTTGAACCAGCCCATCAGGATAGTGCTCAGCTTGTTCCAAGCTGTGTAACCCGAGTCTCCATTTCCCTCTGTGTGAAACAGGGATGATATCTCACTGCATGAGGCTACTGCACTATGTGAATGTTGGTCCCCGAGGCCTTCAGGCACCGGGTGAGGCCAAGGGCACTTTCCCAAGGTCACCTGCCTTATCTTGCAAAAGGGGCTGTCAGACTCCTGCCACAGGAAGAGCTGTATTAGCGCCGTTTTCATATGCTATAACTCCAAGGGGAAAGGGTCATAGGTGGGGACCTGTTCATCTGGGGACATTCAGACAGACAATATTACTGCCTGAAGTGAGGTGTCAGGCCAGTGAGGGGCATGGTAGCCCGCCAGCAGAAGAGGTGAAAGGACACATCCAGCTGGAGAGTTCAGCATGGGACAGGTGGAAGCTGTCACAACTGTCTGCAGTTCTCAAGGGAACCATGAGGTGTCACCAGATAGGCAGGCCTGTCCTCCGCTGGGGGGCCCTCTGCCCAATTTCCCTGTTTTTTTGTTTTCCTCCTCCTCCTTTTTTTTTTTTTTGTTCTTGGGATCAGACTTAGGACCTTGCATTTGCCAGGCAGGAGCTTATGCTGCTATCTCCCCATCTCTTTTCTTATTTTTTTGTTTGGAGACAGGTCTGCCTATGTAAGTCTAGACTAGGGGGCTGGCCGGTCAGCTCAGCTGTTCAAGCACCTGCATGGGCAAACCCAGGCAGGCACGGGGCACTGCTGTTCGATCCCTTACCAGATCCCTTACCACATGCCTTACCAGACCACCTGTAAGGCAGCCTGAACCAGCACCCCCCCTCCCCCGCCAAAAAAAAATCTGAGTCCATACTGAATTTGCTGCATAGTCCAGGCTATCCCCCAATTTGCAGCAGTCCTCCTGCCTCAGCCTCATGAGTGCTGGGATGACAAGAATCAAAGCTCTCCAGGCCCCCCAGTCTCCTCTAGGTTTCTGGACCAGTGGGCAAAATCAGCAGAGGTCCAAGTCCTGCCAGCTGTAGCATGAGGTGGCCCGAAGCTGTCACCTCGCCAGTGATTCTTTGCTTCTCAACAGTTATCTTTTCCTTTGTGGTGCTGGGGAATGAACGCAGGACCTTGAGCCAGCTTAGCTGGGGGAGCGGTGCAGGGGGAGAGGAAGGGGCTGGGCTGGTTGGAGAAAGTGGCCCTCCACCTGGTCCTCCCTGCAATGGGAGAGCCACAACCTGGCCCTGCTGGGCCTGGGCTAGGTGGCCATGATGCAGCCCAGCACAGCAACCTGGAGTCTAAAAACAGTTTAACTGCTGTTTATTGGGGTGACACATTGCCCCGCACCTGGCACTGATAAGAGGCTTAGTGTTAGGTGGTCCCCAAGGTACTGTTCCTCTTGCTGGCTCCAGGGACTGCAAGCCCAGGGCCCTGGGGCTGGGGCCGGTTGTCGCAGTGTCCCTCATTCTGGGAGTGGCTAGCCAGGCAGAAGCTTCTTCAGAGTCCCCTGGCAGCCATGTGGCTGTCACTTCTTGGAGTTCTCTCTCTGGAGCAGCAAGGAGTACCTGCGAAGTCTGGTCCACTCCTGGTCTTTTGCTCGGGGTTTCTTCAGCTTCTGGAAACTGAGGGCCACAAAGCCAGAGGTGAGAGATGCCTCCCCGCCTCCTATTCCCCAGCCTGGGGCAGACCCAGGCTTCACTGTGTTCAGAAAGAAAGTGAAGTGACAATGTTTGTCTCAGGGCCAATCAGGCACAGCGGCACCAAGCACCCTTTGCTGGAAACAACAGGCCCAGTGCACCCCAGAATGTGCAAGTGGATGGGGGGTTGGGACTGAGAAGGCCTATGTGCAAACGTGTGATGGAATATTACCCAGCCTTCAAAAAGCAGATTCTGACCCTCCCTCGCTAGCACAGAACAGACCCAAGGGCATTAAGAGGCCAGTGGTGAGGGACGAGGACCACAGACCACTTATCTGAAATCTTTGGGTTCCGTCTTTTACAGATAAGAGCTTAAAGATACCAAATAAATGCACATTTGGTACAGACCAAGCCAGGATTGCATCTCACTTGTGCATGTGGATGGATGGGCATGGTCAGTGGGGCTTGGGGGTGTGAGGGCTGGGGGAGAGGGCTGGGGTGCACTGCCTGGCTCCACCCTGGGAGCCAGCATAAGATCAGGCCAACCAGCAAGAGGGACACTTTGAGGAGGAGGAAGGCAGAGACTGCTTTGGAGTTGTCTTTTGAGACTGTGCATGTGGGACCTGTGCAGGGACACAAAGACATTCTAACTTAGAAAGTAATCTAGGCTGGGCACGGAGGCGCACACCTGTGACCTCAGCTCCTGAGAGGCTGATGCAGGAAGAGACCAGCCTGGGCTACTAACGTAGTAGCTGGCCTCCTGGGATGGATCCTATAAGCCTCAATGATAAAGGTGGTGCATGCCTATAATCCGAGCATTTGGGAGGCTGAGGCAGGAGGATCGGGAGCTTGGAATGGGGGTGGGGGCCTGTAGTGAGTTCAAGGTGAGCCTGGATCCTGTTCGGTCAGCAGCATCATGATC
>PVKN010013284.1:0-20044 GCA_004027915.1 Capromys pilorides | reverse complement strand
AATATGTAACAAAAGAGAACAACTAGAATGAGTTATTATAATAAAATTACCAGCACCACCCCCCTTACACATTGAAGCTATTATTAATTAAGGGGCTACTTGAAGATGAGCAACAAGATGCTACAATGCTCAGCCAAGACAGGGTGCCATTGACGTGACGGGAGAGGTCGTGCCCACAGGGGATAAATGGATATGCACATGGCACCATCTGAGCAATCAACAGGAATGAGGGCTTCGGAGGAATAGCATGCGAAATTGTGAGAGGCTGAGATTCAAAGCGGCAGTGTCCGTAGGGTCAACGCAACGTTTGGTGGAAGCCATTGGAAGTTCCATGGCATCAGCAGTTGCCTAGCCATGCTTTCTCCCCAGCTCTTCTCCGAATTCCCAAACTGAAATACTCGCCCAGAGCATGACTCCGGGGTCCTTTCCAGGCAGAATTTTAAGGTCTGAATGGCCACATATGCTTCTGAGGACACCACTCTGGAGGCGTGTGACCCCAGGCCTCAGCAAATAGAAGCATGGCACAGGCCACTCCCACTTGGTGCTGTGTGGAAGACAGACTTGTGCAAAGACTCAACATCTGAAGACAGATTGGCTCTTCTCTTCTGCTCAATTTTTTATTTTATTTTATTTTTTATTTTTTTATTTTTTTGGTCTGATCAAAACACATGTGACAGAGATGCTGTTGGTTAACATTACAAATGGCCACATGTTTCAAGAACATGACTCTGAACACAGCCCACACCTAGGAGGCCACTGTTCTGTCATTACACTCTGGGATGGAGTGACACCAAGAAATACCTGGAAGGTGAAGTTAGGGCTTTAGAGAGACTGAGTCGGTACAGATGCACCCAACCTTTCAGGGAAGATTCCCGGCCCAAGCATACCCAAGCCTGTCACAGGGAGAAGTTGGCCCCGGGACCTGTCCCTCCCAGGGACAGTCTTGTTGTGACTTAGGGGGAACTAGAGGCTTGGTGAGACCTCTGCTAAGTCAACAGGGAGCTCAAAAGGGGAGAGGGAAAGATAAAAAATGAAGGCCAGTCTGCCCTTGAAGAGTTGGAAGAAAAAATTTGTTTTGGACATTAATCACAGGCAATGTCCCTTTGCCGTATTTTAGCTGGTGGCTTAAGCAAGGTATGACAACTCATCTTCTAAAGATTTTTGCACCAGAGAAGTAGCAGTGAAGCCTGAAGTGCCCCTGTTGGGAAGTCACCAGACCGACTGACCACTGGGACCCTGGGCGCCTGTCTTCCTTGACCACTCATCAATGTCGGTTCCTCCTCGCTTTTTACTCCTAAACCTTGTAGCAAGCCACACTTGTCAGTCACAGGCATAAACAATGGGGGAGCTGCACCGCCCAGGCTCCCATTCTGAAAGGCTCACCCACTTCCCCCAAGAAGTCCTGCCCCCTCCCAAGGTCTTCCTGGGATGCTGAGGATCTAACCTACCAGGGAGAAGATCCCAGAGACTTGAGTCCCCCCACCACCCCAAAACTTGTTTATTCCATTCTCCCTCCCACCCATTCTGGTGGGAGGCAGAAAGATGACGGCGAAGCTCCCCCATCTCTTCTTTCCTCTCTTCCAGCCTGCAGCGAGTTTCTTTCTCCAGTCTGTGCATCTCAGCTATCCCCCGAATCCTTTTTAATTAAATTCCCAAGGAGTTGCCTTCCTCTCCCAGGTCTTTTGGGTGAACCGACTGCAGGAGGCCGTCTGAACACAGTGCCCACAACGGTCTCCCAGGGCACCCATAGGCTGGGTCAAGTGACCTTAGACCCTCAAGAGCGTAAAGAGGTCATCTATACCTCCTGGAGGAGGCAACACAAAAGTCCACCTTTCATCTTTGGTGTTTCTCTTCCTCTGCCCTCTGTGCGCAATGCCAGGATCAGTTTTTAACCAGATCCAACCGCAGTAAGAAGCACGTTGCATGCGAGTTACCACTACTTGCCAGGGCAAATGCGTAAGGTTTCACAGAACAATACTTGCCCTTCTGGAAAGCTGCTACTATGTGCAGCACATACTAATATTTTCTTTTCTACTCCTACCCTAATATGTTCAAGAGCCACAAAATGATTTCACTACTCATCACTGGGATGCTACTATCAAAGAAGCATATGATAGCTCTCGGGCTCCCAGGCACCCCGGCAGCCTCTTGTCCAGGGAAAACGAGGTGACTTAGCATCAGCTCACGGTGGACTCCCCTCCCTGCCCTGTGTCTTGGTGGTACATCACAGTAAACGTCTGGGACCTGGGCAGAGCTGCCAGGGAAGAGGAGTCGAGTGTGGGAAGTCAGCTGCAGGCATGTGGACCATAAAGAAGGCTCCAGTTGAGTGTCTCAGCAGAGCCTGTGCTCTGAGTGTCATTCCAGAATGTCACTCATGTGTCTTACTCCTTCCTGCATCCTTCCTGTCACCTTTCAGTTTGGGTGCAAAACTTCATGGCTCCTAGTTGGGGGTGGGCATTGATCCCAGGAAGGGGGATATTTCTCAGGCTTTTCCTACAAGGAAGACACACAGGTTTCTCCTCCTATACCTGGCAAAACGAACTAGGAGAACCATAAGCCTTTCTCATAGCTCCTCTCCGCTGCTAAAGAGGTACTTTTTACTTAGTGACACACTCCCCAAGGAATCCTTGGCAGTTCCTGAAAAACCCAACTTTCAAGTACAGACATGCTTGTTGCACACTTCTTGAACAACTGGTGTGTGGAGACCACTGGGCACCCTTTAGATTTCAGTTTGTAGAGTGGGACCCAGATCTCTTCTGACAGTCCTTCCTGTCAGAAGAAGTCCTTCCAGTCCAGCCATAGCCCAGCTAAGGCTGCTATTAAGCTTCTCGTCTTCTTGGTGGTGGTCTCCTCAAGCCTCCACTGTTCTGTTCCACCAGGACCTGGCCCAGAAGAGGGTTTCATCTAGATCCACATCCGTGGCTTCTGTCAGAACAGAGTCTCCTAGGCTTTCACGGTGCTGCCCTCAACCACACACACACATGCACTCGCTGCACACAGCCAGATGAATTCCTGATGAGAAGGGACACACTATGGCACCAGGAATATGTGGTTCATAGTGGGGAAATGACATGCCATGATCCAGGACAAGTGTCCATGTGTGGGCAAGAGAGGAGGTCCAGGGGACACAATAACTGGACTGATCGGTGCAGGCAGGAGAAATGGAGACTTAAGGGCAGCAGAGGAGGACGCAAGCTTTCAAGTCCAAAATGAGTGGAAGATGCCACTAGGCCAGGACAGAAATCTGTGTAAGAAGGTTATATGGTGGAAAAGAGGGGCCTTTAGAAGCTGGCTTGGCCAGACTGAAGCAAAAGGCTGAAGCAGGCAGTTAGGATTCAGAAAAGCTTTCTAAAAGTCACACGTGGTTGATGTTGACTCTCCTACAAAATCACCAATATTCTCCTAGAAATAGAATCACAGCCATGATCAGCTACAATTTAAGCAGTGATGGTGGTGCCCAGGGATCCCATGACATCATTAAGAGGTGTGCCACAGCTCGGTGAGGCTGAGGAGGACAGAAGCATAGAGATGGCATGGTCTCGGCCACCCAGGGCCATGAAGAACCTGCTTCCTGGAGCCAGTAGCCTCTCTGGATTTATTGTATTTCTCCTCTATAGCTTCATTGCTGTGAAATGGCAAGAAATGTGTCTGAAGGAAGAGATCTTCACCATTTGCATCCCATAGAAGGATGGGGAAATATATGCAACGATCCAAGACTTCCCGAGAGTCACCCCCAGGGACAAACTACTAGAAAGGGAATGGAAGACAAACTGGAAATAGAACCTGGTCCTTAGCCTGATGGATTGAGCCAGCCACTTTCCCATTTCTGAGTGAGACATAATACCCAATGCCCAGCATGAAAAGGAGGAGAGGTTCATTCTGACTCACGGTTTCTGTGGGGTTTAGTTCATGGTAGGCTGCCTCCAAGGTGGAAATAGCACGGTGGAGGGATGTGGCAAGGGCAAGCTGCTCCATGTGTAACAGGCCGGCAGCAGAAGGGAGGACAAGGACACGCCCTTCTGGTTCATTCCCCCACAACTCACCTCTTCTGACCAGATTTCTGAAGGGCACTGTTAGCCGTGAGCTCACTAACGGCCTAGTCCAGTGATAGATGCAGTATCCACATGCTCCGCATGCCCCACCATTGAGTCCATGAAAACGGTAGGGCGTATTTTCAATGTTATCACATGGATTTACCAAGGAAACGTCTCAACGCTCTGTTGAGGGACACTGACCCCTTGTTCACATTCATCTTCATCTCTGGCTTAGAGCAGAGATTGGCTCTGCTCCCTCTCAGCTCCTATCATACCTTACTTGTGGCTGAAGTGATTAACAAAGTTCTGCTGAGCTCAGACCAGGCCCTCGGGATGCCCGAGGCAACCAGGGCACATTCTGAACAGTCTCCTAGAAACAGAGGTGCCCTTTACTTGGCTCTAGAAAGCAATCAGTGAGCACACAGCTGCTTCCTGCAGAGCTCCTTGGAAATGACTGATGCCTGCTGTGGCTGTGGGCAGGAGAGGAGCTGAGGGGCTCTGGGTGACGAGCTGCCTCTGCTTTTCTCCTTGCCCCTAGGAGTCCCCTCATAGAGGGGAATCAAGTCTCAGGAAGAAAACAGCTGCTGGCAGGCAGCTCCATTCAAGATGGCAGAACTGCTAGGGCAACTCTTGGGCTGGAGAAAGGCATCCTCAGTGGCCCCTCCATCATGTGTTCTGGGGCTCTCGTTGTAACACTTACGTGAAGTTTGTGCTGCGAGTGGTCCACCGGAGGGCCAGATAGCTTGCTTCTCCTCCACTCCCATTAATGTGTCCCCAGGCATGCTCACAGGTGGCCAAATTTTGCCCCACCATCTGCCCCCAACTCTGGGACACTTCCAGACTGCAGGTGATCCCTCAAAGTACTCCAAAAGCTGTCTTCTGAGGGGGAAAGGAGACCTCCAGGAGACCAGCAGAGAGCTACAGGCCACAGCAGCTTGGCAGACAGAGACACAGATGCGACACATCCTTGGGAAGCCGTTAGAGGCCTGGGGTCCTCCTCTTCCCAGCAGAGCTGACTTTGTGAATCCAAAGTGCTTGATTTTGCTAAACACATCTGGGGTTCAGACTGCAGGTCAGGCAGAAGACACACCAAGGGCTACAGTACCTTGCTTAACAGAGCAGCAGCGTCTCCCCTAAGAGGAGAGGAGGTAAAGGAGGAGGAAGTAGTAAGATGTGGATGGCACAGGGTACTAGTGACCATTTGTGGCTTAGCATGATCTGTGTTTCAAAGCAGGACAGCAAGGACAGCGGGAATGCCAACCAAGGGAGAGGACGGTAATGAGGACAGGGGACAATAAGAAGCTCCTTCCAGACAAGGGCAGCAATACAAGGGTGTGCTTTGGTCTTATGTAGATCTGTGGCCCTGAGCACCCGTGGTAAGGTTACGTGAGGAGAGACAGGACACCAGAGACTGCCTTCCCAGGGCAAGTGAGAGGAACTCCTCCAGGGGGCCACTGCCACCTGGCACAGCAGCCTCATTGGTGACACACACATCTTCAGTGGAGCTCAGTCACTTAGATGTAGTGGGATGTGCCAAACTGCCATCACGCAAATATGATGTCCGTCCTAGTTCTTAAGCCGTGCAGTGGAAAGCAAATACAAATCAAGGCATCCAAAGACTTTGCAACTGGATCAAGTCCCTCATCAGTCTCTACTCTTGTGAAGTTGGACATTGAAGCCTTCTCTGCTCTGCTCTGCTCTGCTCTGCTCTGTTGTGAAGTTAGATATTGAAGCCCTCTCTGCTCTCTGAGGGTCTGCAGCCCCTTTAGGCACTCATCACTCTTCCTCTCTTTCTGGTATGTCCCTGCCCCCAACCCACCTTGGATAAATGTCACCAGCTCTGGGGCTCTTTTCAGTAACTACTGGCCTCAGGCCCTAATATTCCAGCTAAAGGAACCTCAGCTTCCTTAGATGATATCTGCGCTGCTGGGGTGCAAAGCCAGGGTTTCTCTGCCTGCCTGACAATCCACTCCTCAGTCCCTGCACCATGCTCCTCCCTTGGAGAGAGCCTCTTGTGCCTAGCACTGAGCTCTGAATCACTCTGCAAGCTGCCCAATCCTGCACGTGCAAAGTCAGCAGAGGGATCTGCGCACCTCTACGATGCTAGCAACAGAAAGTAGAAAAGCTCCTTGCATCCTGGGCTGTTGGAAAATACCGAGTCTTGGAGAAAATCATCCTTGCATGAGGACAAATAAGCTTTGGGTGGGGTCCAGGGCCGGGACTGATTTGTTTTAGTCAATCTTATAGGTTCGTGTGTCCCTGATGACACACATCCAGCTGCACACATGGCAGGTTCTCAGTAAATATTTGTGAAACGAAGAAATGAGTAGATGAGTTTCCTGAAAACTGCAAGCTATCATGATGTTGAAGTTCCTAGACAGGCCAGCTGGCACCTTCCCCATGGAAGCGTTGCTCCCCAGGGACCATGCAAGGAACAGAGGAAACACGAGCCTCCATCCGGCCTTTGCAACCTCAAGAAGCCTTGTTTTCCTTGGCATCCAAAACTGATAAGTGACCCGAGCCAAGGAACTATTGGAAAAGTAGACCCTGGGACCATTGGCTTGGTCTGTAGGAGATCCCACCTGCAAGCAGATCCTTACTCCCCTTCCTCTCCCAGAGGGTCTACAGCCTGAGGCACTCATGACTCTTCCTCTCTTTCTGGGATGTCCCTGTCCCCAACATGGCTTGGAGCAATGTAGAATCGCCAGCTCTGGGACTCTGCTGGGTGGCCTTGGTACAGCCACTTTTGCTCTCCCCCTAGGACTCAGCAAGCTGCCTGTCCACCTTTCCCCAAGCTCCCTCCACAGCTTGCTTTTCCAGGCTGCAGGTCTCTGAAGCTGTCAAGAAGCTGCACAGCAAGGAAGGGCAGAGAGAGGTTGCTAAGACTTCTGCTTCCAGGACCGGCCCTCCAGGCCACTGAAAACTTATGCAGGGACCAATTAGGAGAGATGGCTGAGATTAGAAAAAGAAAGCTCTTCTTCCTGAGAGCAGCAAAGAAACAAAGAATGTTTTTTTATGAATTTCCTAGTGAGGGTTATAGTAAAGAGAACCCAGCACCAAAAACCCAGTTCTCAAAGCTGCTTCTTGCCTTCAACTTACTGGTGACCTCAAATGAATGAGGCCAAATGATGGCACCCACACACCCCGATGGGGTGCACTCATAATAAGAGATGAAGCAGAACAAAGCCCACCCTCTGTGGACCTGCCCTGGGATCATTCATAGAGGCTCAGCTTATGAACTTAGATAAGGCCAAGCCAGGTCTGCAGGTACCTATTAGAAGCCGAGAAATGGCTTTTCTGGAAGAAGATACCCTGCCCCAGTCTTTAACCTACAAAGAAGGAGCCACTCTCACCACCCGCAAATCTCCGCTCATCAGGCATTGTTTCTTGACAGGTCACCACCACACACATGCACATGCACCCAAAGAACTCTGGAAGGCACCCTGCTCAGAGGTGGTACAGAAGCTGATTTGACCCCTCTAGAACTCAGCGAGCCCTCGCCATCCACTTTTCTGGGATGAACCTGGATCTAGCTGTAGGTTCTCTGTGACCTTGCTGGTATCCATGTTGAAGGCTGCTGCTTGCAAGGTAAACTTTGTGACCCACACTAGAGCTACTAAAACCCGTTGCTCTAGCCTGACTATTTTTTTTTCTGCCCCCAAGAGATTACACAGTTGTCCATGCCCTGATGAGTCAAAGTCCCTGGCCAGATGCACTCACCCTGTGAATGCAACAGGAGCCCAGGGTGGCCTGCCCCCGAGCCACGCCTGCTGGCCAAATCCACTTGGCACTCTGCCTCCCCCGCTGTCCTCAGCCACGCACGGCAGAGGATAAACCAAGATGTCTCACAGTGCTGGTCTAGGAGGGCTGTGATTCTTTTCGTGGGCGTCTAAGGATGTACCCATAGCTGCCCAAGTGATGCATGAGAAGAAAACGCCTTCTTTTCTCCCCTAGAGTGTGGACATGTCTACACAGGGCCTAAGAAGGCCATGGCTGTCTTGCACCCAAAAGCAAAAGACAGGATTGGACACTGAAGACAGCCAAGCAGAGATAGTAGGGACCTGAGTCTGCAGTGTTGTCAGCTGTGACCCTCCCCTCTTGGAGCCACCCTGCTTCTAGACTTCTTGATACATATGACAGGAAAGCCCTCTATGAGGAGAACGGGGTTGTGGGCATAAAATTCCCCCCCTCCCAAAGATGTCCCTGCCTCAGAACTGGCTTTCCAGTGCTGGGGATATGCCTGGTTAGAGTATAAAAGAGAGTTAAGAGTGCAGGTGGGATCAAGGTTACAACTCCCCTACTGACTTCAAAATAGAGGTGCCATCCCGGGTTAGATGAGTGACCCTGCGGTGATTAAGAAGGCCTCTAAAAGTGTAAGAGGAAATCAGAACAGAGGAGGCCCTGATGGCAGTGTGAGGAGGACCTGGCTGCTCATTGCTGGAAAAGCGGCCATCACCTGAGGGGTGTAGGCAGCCGCTAGCAACCGGAGAAGAGGAGTGGTTATTAATAGGAAACTATTCTGGTTGATTTTACTACAACTGTTCCACAAAAAGTCTGTTTCGTTAAAAAAAAGTTACACAACTGTCTTACTAATTGGGTGTCCTGGTCCCAGAAAACGTATCTAACAACTGGACATTGTTTTTTTTTTTTCATTACTTTTAATAAGAAATAACAATGTGTAACAATGTGACAGTTTCAAAACACATTAGCAGTACATTTCAATATTTCATACAATGCATACTGTTGGCCTCCTATTAGTTATACAGAGCACAGAGTGTAGCTGTTATAATTTTTCAAATCGTAGAAATATGGAACGCTTCACGCCTTTGCGTGTCACCCTTGCACAGGGGCCATGCCAATCTTCTTCTCTGTAGCATTCCAATTTTAGTGCTGCCGAAGCGAGCACAGCAGCGGGACACTGTGCCCAGGCCCTTTCTAAAAACATTTTCACCCTGAACCTGAGAACGCGCCCTGTCTCTTGACTTTTCCTTCTGTGCCTCGCTCTGGTCCTCCTGGCCCCTATTTGCATTCACCCTGTCCCCTCTAGCAGGCCTCTTGGCTCACCTTCCCAGGGGCTGTGGTGTAGGAGTGGGCAGGAAGCAACTGCCAGATCAGCCATGAGGGTGCTCGGTACCAGTACAGGGTGGTGGATGCTTCACTCGGGCCTTTTGCCTGATTCACGCCCCGTGGCAGGAGAAGCCAAGCTTGTTTTGTCTACTAGGAGGCACTCCGTTGCTAGAACGGGGCAGAATAGAACCCAGAGACTTCTGTGTAGGGAATGAATGAAACCAGATCCTTGCTTGGGAAGCCCTGGCAGCTCTGGGGCTCCATCTGTTTTTCCTGCCACTGGAAACCTTCTCTTTCCTTCAGGAATACTGGAGCCCTTCTCCTTAGCTTGTCTCATTTCCCTCTTCTCCTGTCTCTTCCTTTTGTCCAAGATCGGCCTGGTGCCTGAGTATCTGGCACCTTCAGAGTACTCATATGGGGAAGCATGAAGCCTCTACCCTCCCCTCTGAAGACGCTCCCAGCATCACTTAACCACAGGTCCTAGGACTACCATCACCACCACTACCATAAGGGACCACCAGCCCGCCACGCCAGGGCAAGACCCAGACTCGGCACAAAGCAAAGCTTGTGTCCATACCTATCCCAAAGCTGGCCAGGGAACGACCTGGTGACAATGGAGATTGGCACACAAGCAGGAGGGAGGGTCGGAACAGCTGACACCTTCCTAGAGAAACGATGTCACTTGCTTAGGACAGGGGTGATCCAAACATGAGGTGCCCTGGGCCTGATGTGGACCGTGTCACAACTCAGAGGAGAAACCGACTCTCTGCAATGGTGCAAGGAGCAGGGCCATTTGGATGGTGGCTCCCTAGGGAAGAAGGGGAGGAGTAATTAATAAGGCCAATGGAAGGCAAGTGAAAAGAGCAAGGCAGACATGAATAGCAGGCTGGACGCTGACCTTGGTCAAAGGAGACATTGTAGGCAGCAGGAGGGAAGACTATGAAAAAGCGAGATGATCTAAGGCAGTCAGGTACGCGCCAGTGCCTGCCGCACCCCAGGCTGATCTTCCCTGGAACACACCCAGCCCTTTCACAGGGTCAAAATGCTGCCTTCAAATATTTCGTGTCATGCTTGACTCTAGACTGTGTCTAATACTCAGCAAACAACAAAGAGGGCAGATGGAGGGAGGTTGGGAACTGGGCCCCAGGGCCTCTGAGGCACACTTGCAGAGCCAAATAGATCTTATGTCAGCGGGAGCCTGGCGCCCAGGAGACGACACCGCCACTCTTTAGGCGTTGTGTTGACCAGTAAGGTCCACACAGCAGGGAGAAAGCACGTAGGACGTTCAGGAATAATCGACGACATTGGCTGGACAGAAATGAAAGGGCTGCGTGGGCAACCGGAATGGCCAAGGCAGGTGGAGGCGGGAGTGGGCTTTGCAGAGCCCCCTACACTAAATTAAAAGACTCTGGGCTTTTCACCTGTTAGCAGGTAACAGGGAGTCCCCAGAGGTTTCCTGGCCTGGGGCGCTGCCCGCTTGGGAAAGCGGGAGAGTCCCTGGGCTGGGTTCATAACCACAAGTCAGACCAGTAGCGGAGCTCTGCCGGTGCTCGGCCTGGTGGACAGGATTTCCCTGGGGAAGGAGACAGGGCTGGAACTCGAGATGGCCATGGAAGTGATAGGAACCAGCTATCAAGTGGCAGGAGAGGACAGACAGACGGGCTGAGGCAAAGATGACGCGGGCGATGTTAGGGCCCGTGAGCAGTATGGAGGACCAGAGTTTCCCCCAGAAAGACGCAGGGAGGGCTTGGAGTGTGTCAGCTGAGACCTAAAATCCACTGGGCAGCCTGAGGTGAGGAGAGGTGGACAAGCACACGACCTTCACACCCCCCCTCCTCCCTCGCCCTCTTTGTTTTCAAGTGCACAGAGGTTTCGAGCTGTCTATGTCTGGTTAGACAGAGAAGTGTGGAACCCCAAAGTGCCCCCCTGGAGAGACATACACGCACCTCATGTGACACAGACAGGAAAGGCCTGTGCCTCCCTGACCCCTCCTGCGGCTCATCCTTGCGTGCTATTTTCAGGACCACCTGGCTCCCCACCCCTACCCCAATCCCGCCAAGAATCCACACAGCTGCCTGGCTACCCCCACTAGTCCTTAGATTTTTTTTTTCCGTTGGACCCGACACCTCCAAGAGCAACCTTAGGCATCCAAAGCATCCTGCAGACAAGAGTGGAATTCCTCGTGCATTGAAACTCTCCCGCCAGACATCTACTGTCTTCCCATGCTGGTCTTGCAAAGGTCGGACATAGCGCTATCGAAGATTTCAGGCTATTTTTCTCTTTCTGTCCTCTGCAGCTATTTCTTCCTCGGGCCAGCAGATACCTGCCAGGCACTGTATTCATTTTCTCCACAATCATCACCACCCTGTCATAATACCACCTTCCTAACCCAAACAATTCGCATCTCACTCAACAAGTAAATCCTGGAGCCCTGTGGCATCTTTTTCCTTCCCAGATCCCCCACCTCACCCCAGGCTCTGGTCTATTCATGCTGCACTCCTTTCCAAGGGTCACAGTGGGGAGTGGGGGGGCGCCTTCTCAAGTCCGGCGTAGCATAGCCAGCAGGGCACCAAGACAGGTTTATGCTCAACCAATTTTCCTGCGATGCCAGAGGAGCCCTACTTCCTCAACCTCTGCTTCTGAATCAGAAATGTTTCTCACCTGTGAGCTGCTGAGTCGGAAAGAAAACTCTACTGTTTCTTTATGTCTTTTCTCCTCACCAGAAAGACCCACCCAAATGTCTTCTTCGGGTACAAGCATCTTTTAGCCACCAGGGCCATCTTCTGGCACCCACTCTCCTGAAAATCCTGTGTCTGCCCCTACCCTGAGGTTGTGGCTCCCCTTCAGGGCCAGCAGCAGCCTCCTCCCGGCTGCCTCGTCTTAGACGTCAGGGATGGCATTTTAAGTGAGGCTGCATTCAGGATATGAGCCTGGCCACTGTGGTTTTGTCACACCAAGTGTCCTAGCTTCTCTGTTGGGGCAGCAGGGTGATCTTGGGGCTCTGGGCTGTACCCACAAGGACAGAGCTTAGAAAGCCATGCAGTGGCACTGAAGCAGGATGTTAGGGGACAGGCAATCATGCTCCCCAAGACAGTGCCCTGGGCAAGCCAGGAACACAGGCACCTCGTGGAGTTTGTTAGAAATAGTGAATCTCACAGGCAGGCTACGGGTGGTGCACACTCAGCTTTCCTGTGTGTGTGTATGGGGGTAGGGCAGCCTTGGGGAGCCCCAGAGTGGTTCCCCCGGAGACCTTCCAGAAGCCCCCACGGGGCCTGGCTCCTTCCCCTGGAGCCTCGGAGGCCTCTAATAGCTGCTCAGGATTTCATAGCGCTGCAGCCTCTGTCCCTACTCCAAGGTATCCTGGCAGGGTCTTCACCTGGAGAAATGTGTGGCTGCGATGCCAAAGCTGAAGCCACAGCGGCCTGGTCATCCAAGGGAGTCGCCAGCCAGCGCTCCCAGGGTGGAGCTGAAGGCCTTCTGACTCCTGGGACCCGCGTCACCCAGGGAGCAGTGCTTCCGTAGAAAAGCACAGCACCGTGAATTCACAGTGTCCAAAGCAGGTGCATCAAGAAACCATTCTCAGCCTTCCCAGTCTGGCCAAGGTGTGGGACCTACCCAACTCCCCAAATCTGCCTCTGGGGAGACCATGGGGGACAGCACAGAAGGGACAGGAGCCAGTCAAGTTGCTGAGGGGCCTGAGGACAGGTTTCCCAGGCTTAGAGAAGATTGTCCCTCCAATGGCAGCAACAGCTGGAACGCACTAAACTCTGAGCTGGAGTTTCCTCTAGTCTTTCGGACACAGAAGGCCAGGAGCTGCGCAGCGGTTCCCCTGGTGCGTACACAGCGGGTGCTGAGCTGCCCCGCCAGGCTCCAGCCATCCTGCAATGGAGCTCAAAGGCTCCTGGGCTGGTCTCAAAGAAAACTCAGTGCAAAGAAGAAAACCTTTGTTTTTAGATATGCGTGAAGATAACATGCATGGGGAGTGTGCACCTGTGAGCAGAACAATGCTAAAGCCCAAGCCTTAATAAGGAAACATGGTTCCATGGCCCGGGGACTAGGCTGACTGGCGACAGTGCCTAGGAGCAAGTAAAACTGGTCCCTTCAGAGGCAGGGCTTAGGGAAAAAGGCTGCATTTTGGAGTTGCTGGGAAGGGGCATTGCGGAGGAAAAAGTACCCAAGGCAGGGGCTCCTGGGCTCTCAGGGACAAGGAGCATTGACTCTGTGTCCTTGGAGCCCTCAGGAACTTGGCACATCACCGATGCCGCCTTCTTGGGATTGCCCCAGCATCTGCAGGGTGCTGACTGAACTCTTGCCAGGGGAGGGCAGAGCAGAGTCGGACCCCCCACCCCACCCCCAGGGTCCCATCCTGTGTACATCAAGCAAACGGGCCTGGCTGCATGGAGATTGTGGTGGATTTCTAGGTACCGAGCCTGGCCTGGACAGGCCTCATCAGGGTTTCGGGCTGCAACACTGGGGAGGGTGACAGGAGGAGGAGGGGGGGGAGGGGGAGGGGGAGGAGGAAAAGGAAAGGATGCCACCCAGCATCAGCGCTGGGCACCCCTCTTGTCAACAACACTTGCCAACACAGGTGAGAGCCGGAGGACTGAGTCGCCTCACCCTACAAGTAGGATATTTTCTGGATTCCGAGAAATGTTCCTAACATGAAGCGAAAAAATAATCAGGTCCTAGGGCCCAATTTTATAGAGGAAAAAGATGGCAAAGGCACACACCTAGAAGTCCTGAGGCCGCTCACAGCCAGGCAGGGCCGCCCCTCCCCAGTCAGGCTCTCTAGCCCTGTCATAGCACTTCATGCTCTGTCTTCGCTGGCCAGTCCTGGCCCCCTGAGATGCAACTTCCTCAGCCTTGCTGTTCTCACAGCACCTGGCACGAGTAGGCAGCAATGGACTCTGGCGAGTCATGAGCCAGGGAAGGAGGAGCGGGACGGGAGAAAGCCAACACTGGGCGGGAAAGGCCAAAAGGCCACTGAGCCCAGTCGTCCTGTGGGCAATTTCTCTCCTTTATACCTATCTGCCTTCCAGCATTTCAACACGGAAAAGATCGCTTTTACAATAACACATTTGTCTAAGATTCTGCTATTTTAATCCGCCCACAGTGTCTTCTACTGACTTCCAGTCCCACCCGTGTCTACCTACTGCCCCCGGAACTCACTAGACCTACCTGTGTCTGCCACGTTGGCTATGCTTTCTAGAACAAACATGGCTCTTAAGCCCACCGATGTCTAAGGTTCACAAAAGAAATGAGACAGGGCATTTGGAAAGAGGGTACCCCGCAAATCCCAGCCAGATCCCCCACATCTAAAGAATAGGTGCACTGCTCGGGGAAGAGGGCAGTAACACGAGCAGTGAGGTCCTATTTCACCAGAGCTGGCCCCTCAACATTGCCCATAAGATGGACAGGGCAAAGGACAGAGACACCCCACTCAGACACAGTACCTTTCCAGCCCAACTTCAGGTTCCTAGGGCTGAATCCACTCTCCTTTAAGAAGTGGGCATTGCCTCCCAGCTGGAGGGTCTTGGCTACCCAGGGAAATGGAAGGCCCTCAGCCTCCTCTCTGTCTCCACCTCCACCTGTCTCATAGATCCCACCCTCCCACAAGCACCCTTCACCCAGCATCTGGTCCCAAGGGAAGAAAATGGCCTCAAAGAACCCCTTTGCCCCAACTCTGTCTGCCTCTGCCTCACTCCCTCTCCCCTCTCCCCCCCCCACTCATTTGGAAGATTTTGATGACCTTGGTTGGAGTCACCCCTTTGCACACCTGGTCCTGGCCCTTGGACCCAGTCCCAGCACTCAGTGCTGATGTAGCACCGTGTACCACACCCAGGTCTTCAGTATAAGACAGCCCACTTCTAGGGATCTAGGCAAGTTCAGTCCTAAAGCCTTGGTGTCCTCACTTGAAAGTAGAACTTATAACACAGAAGCTATTTTGCAGTGTTGCCATAGACATTAACACATTAGCGGTGTGCCTGACGGCATCAAAAGCACTTTAAAGACATTAACACATCCAATTCTCAATACCCCAATGGGTAGGCGCTATTTAATTCTCCTGTTACAGAGGAGATTGGACCGCAGAGGTTCAGAGTTGCACTGAGGTCACACGGCTGGTGTCAGACACTAAATTTGTGCCAGGGAGCCCGGTTCCCACATCCCTGTTCAGCGTTCTACAGAAATGGCCTTCTGTAAAACAACGCATGCAAACTTCTTATCAGCATACCTAGAACACAGTAAGAGCCCAATAAATAGCTGCCAGAACGCATCAACCAATTCAGACATGGTCCAAACCTCCCATTACTGCCCCAGCAGGCAGAACAGCCAGGTGTGAGCCTGCCCCATGGACCTGGGCCACCCATCAGGCCCCAGACCATCTGTGCAGCCTCCTGAGCCCCTGTAGCGTGTTTGACGGTGGGACAGCTCGTCTACCCAGTGCCTGTTCACACTGTGTGCACCGTGCCCTCCTCCCAGCACTGAGGAAAGCTGAGGCTGGCAGCGCCTGTGCAGGATGAACGGCAGGCAGAGTGGTCCGCCCGGCAGCGTGGGTGCCCCTCGCACAGCTTCCCGAGTGAAAGGGAGATTATCCCATAATTATTTTCCGTGGGTAACGATTCCAAAATAAGAAAAGTACTCTGGCACTTAGCAAGCCCAGAGGGGACAGGGAGGGGACAAGAACATCAGCAAACGGGATAGGTGTCAGGGTGGCTGGACCATAACTGTCTTGGAACCTCTGCAAAGTGGGGAAACAATCTCTACAAAGAGAAGCGCGTGTGTGGCTGTGTAGCGGTGCTGACCTCCTGGCTCATCTCCACATCCCTGAGGAGAGGAAAGCGGTGGACCATCGTCCCAGCCTGGCAAACGGTCCGTCCCAGGAGCAGGGCACTGAGTGGAGTCCCCAGACGAGAGAGGGACTCAGCGGGCCACTATGTTCTCCTGGCGTTCCGTTCAAGCCAGGGAGGGCCCCTGGTGGGGGACAGCAGTGAAGGTACCCCTCTCCCTTATCCAGCTGGGCGGGCACCTGCGTGGCATAGCCTAGGTTACACACACAGGTAGGCAGCCTAGCCTGTGCGTCCAAGCTCCATGCCTGTCCACTTACTTCCCAGGAAAACATGGCCACTCCCAGCCTACCTATGGGCCCCACGAGGGGACATGAGGAGAACAGTCCTGGCACAAGCTCTGACTCAGCTCACAGGACCCAACGAGAGACGTAGGCTATGAAGGCACAGCCCTCGGACTTCTGTCCCCATCCTATTGAGGGTCTCCTGGCCTGAGTGACGTAGACCCGGAGATCAGGCATCTGATAGCTTCCTGCATGAGCTTTTAGGACTCAAAAGCAAAGTCCCACGTGGGCCTCTCCAGCTCCATGAGGTGGTCCACTCTCCACCCTCCACCCACCTGCACCCCACCACTACCCCTGCGGCCTTCCTTCTGCAGGCCCTTCCAGGCCAGGCCTCACTTTAGCTGCCAGTGTCTGGCACTTGGAGTGCTTGAACAGTATCTTGGGGATGCATAAGAATCATCCTTCAAGGTTTGCCTCTCTAATGAGACAGGATTATGCCAATGGCACTGACCACGCTAAAATTGATCAGTGTATCCCGAAGTTTCCATATATCACAGAACAATGTTTTTCCCTACAAAAAAACACTGTTGTCTGTCCAGAAACCAGAGCAAATGATTAAAAGAGGCTGTCTCAGGACTAAGAAACGTCTGACAGCAGCATAACGTGCTGGTCCAAGAGCACTGACCAAGCTGAGGCGTTGAGGACATCAACACGCAGCACAAAAACAGAAGTGGAGATCCAGGGCTCTTTGGCCCACCTCCCAGGCCTCTGCCCGTGTTCCTGCGCCTCTGAAGCTGGCCTAGGAGAGCCCTGGCCTCTGAGTGAACCTCATGCATGCAGCTGTGCCAAACCTCCCTCCTTGTGGATTGGGGCTCGTTTCCCAGCTCAAGAATGAAACTGTGTGAGTCTGGAGTTCCCACCCACGATTCCCGTGCCGCCCCAGTTTTTCTGAGCTGTTAATTTCTGGAGTGCATGTGGTATGCCAACTTAAATCTTTTGGTGCTAGAGGGAAGCTTGAGGCCTTAGTATGGTGGTACAGATCCCTACATTTTGTTTATTTTTCTTTGGCTTCATCTTTGTGCTTGTGTTCGTTAAATTGTTATGATCTAAAGGGAAAAGATCATACTAATGTGAGAAGCGGGGGGACGAGGGGTTTGTCTGCAGGCCTTTTGTGATGACTACCCGTTCATGGCAGTGTAGAAAAATACATAAATGTGCTGTTTCAAGGCTATAAAATATGCCAAGAAGAGGAATCTAGTGAAATGTCTATAATGTTTCCAGAGCAACACAGTCTTTTGTAACTTGGTCAGAAGAGTATTAAAACATGGTAGGTTAGAGCAGAAATATCACAAGAGGGTTGTTCAGTTGATGGTGGCTTTTATTTGGCTTAGGTTTACATTTTGTATGGTGTTTACTTACCTGTCTGAGGAGGGTGCATTAGCAGGATGATTTGCTATGTGCTGTTAATGTCCTCTGGGAATGAAGCAACATCAGGACATGAGTGAGGAGCCCAGGGTCAGAGACAGCCTCACTGTTCATAGACACACAGGCATGGGGAGTATTGACACTGGGGGAGGCATTCTGCCCATGTGTGGGACAAGAGTTTCCCTCCCTCACACAGTCTCTTGTAGATTTCATCCTTGTAACCCAACACAAACGCCTCAGCTACGGCCTAGGGTCCTGAGGCGTGTTGCTCTCTCTTGTCTTAAAGTCACATCCCCTCCTCCTACACACAGTGGCATCACCTATGCTCCTGGTCTGGCCTGGCCTGGGTGCCCATGCAGCCTCCGGACACCCTTCCCCTGCAGCCACAGGGCCCAGGATTTGTTATCTTTCCACCCTTGCTTGGGAGTTCTACTTTGTGCCGTAGTGATTTGTGTCTACACGCATGATCCAGGGACCCTCAGAAATTTTATAGAAGCAATCAAATATCTTCATATTTTGATGCTACTTCCACAAGTAGATCTTGATAACTTATTTTTGGGTCCTAGCTCTAAAGAATCTATATTCAAATCCAGACACCTCCTGCTCTCATTTTAAAGGCCATGGGGTTCCAGGAAGATAGCTCAGTGGCACAAGTGTCTGCCTGGCAAGTGCAAGGTCCCGAGTTCAATCCCTGGTTCCTCAAAAAAATAAAGGCCATGGGCTTGAGGCAGGAACTTTGTAGTTTTCAGAGATGATAATTCTACATTTCTACTTATCAGCTTTTAACTTAAAAGCTGTTAACTTATTCTTCTACTGTAGCTTTTACCTTGGAATTTCCAGGTTCGAGGCTCTTCTCAGCACACGGGACAGCGCGCCGGGCTGGCTGTTGAGCTCCGTGCAGCAAATGCGTGCTTAGCAGGTTGCTCAGAAGCAGCTCGCTTCCTTCTGCTCGCTCTTCTATTGTAACTCTTGGAATTCTCAACTGCAGGCTTTTGCAGCAGGCGACGTCCCACCTTCATCTCAGCACTTGAAACGTCGCCTCGCACCGATCCTCTCCTCCTTGTAACTTTACGCTCCATGCTAGATTGTTCCGTTAGCAGCAAAATAGCCTCACAACGAGGCTGAGGCACGCATGAACCAGCGTGGTTGTTCTCCGTGACTGAAGGCACCCAGGCCACCATTTCATCTGTTTGCTCCTTGCTCACAGTTCAGGCGGCGGTTAGAGCAGTGTCCTTGGCCATTTCCGAGTCTGCCGAAGGGGCTGCGCTGTCCTGGTCAGCGGTCCCGAGGGCCGCCTCTTTGCCAGCAGATGCACACGAGCTCACACGAGCTGCCCAGCCGCAGCAGCAGCTTGGCTTAGCAAACAGCCCGTACCTGGAAGACAGAGCTCAACAGTAGGACTCCCTGCTAATGCTAACAAGAATTAAATATAAATTGATAAGGACACCCAGGAAAGTCACACCCACACAGCTATTCTGTGGATGCTGCAACAACAGCCTCATGCAACAGTCACATCTACATGGTTCCCATCAATAACAGAACATAAACCCTGTTGTTGCCCTGTTGCTGCTTTCTGAGCCCCCGCCAAGGGTTTTTGGATTTTCTGATAAATGACCCCAGGATAAATAGGAATCCTGGCACCATGGCTGGACGTAGGCATCCCACTACCTCTGTTAGTGGGAGGAGCCCATCTGTGAGTAGGAGGATCCTCAGGCTAAACGGGGAGGATTCTCGCCTGTCCCGGTGGCTTCTGGGTGGACAGGTTCCCAGAGCCGCTTCTCCACACACACACACACACACACACACCCATTTATCTACATAAGACTTAACCCAAACACCCTCTAGAGACCCCGGAAGCTGTCAGTGGTTAAAAACCTAAGTAGTTCTAGGAGCTGCAAACTCATGATGCAGCACACAGGGGTGTGTGGGAACCTGGGTGAAGGAAAGGCTTGCTTGCCGGAAGCAGCATGGAGTCGCACCAACCCTGTCCAGCCACTGTCCCCTACTCCCAGTCACAGTCCTCTGCTCTGATGCTTGTGACAGCGCTGTCCCCCCTGCTTTCCCTCCTGTTCCCTTCTTTCCTGCCTGGAGGTAACAATACCAAGGGGCCCCTCTCTGGCAATGGCTTTGGTAGCCAGTCTCACCAAAGGTTTGGGGCACCGATACACCCCACAATTTGCCCTGGAACCTTTCTCTTCTATAATGCCGCCCCCATCCCATTAATGGTGTCTGTCAATCCAAGAATTTCATGTAGCAGACAGTCACAGGACATAGGACACAAATCAGACTTAAACCCTTGGCTTAGTTACTCTTCTGTCGTTGCTGGGACAAATACCCAACACTCAAATGAGGGAAGGAAAGATTTAGCTCACAGTGACTGGATGTTTCAATTCATATTCAGCTGGCTCCAAGGCTGAGTGGTGCATGGCAGAAAATAACCTTTCATGGC
>PVKN010013283.1:6837-20163 GCA_004027915.1 Capromys pilorides | reverse complement strand
AATACAGCAAGATTATTGATAACTCAGAGAACACCAGAAGCTCTGTTGATAATTGATTGGCTGGACTATAGCACTGTATCTTTTCCACAGTTCTTTTCTGCCTAAGTTACACAAGCAGTAATATCATGAACTTGTTTTGTTCATTGAATGACAAACATTCCCAGGAACAGTTGCATTATCACACAGGCAGGGAGGCAGTTCCCACACATGAACACTATTTGCTATTTATAGTGTCCTTTAGATCTAGGATTTTTATAACATATTATTTTGCCATTATTTTGCCATTTTGCCATTGTTACAGAATAGCAGAGTCACTACAGCCTGTCTGGAAATCTCTAGTCACTTCTCAGAGATGCCGGTCCTACTGTAAGCAGATGTGTTTCTTTGTCTTGCAAATACAACTCCTGTTCACCAAGACTTGAAATATCTGAATACTTAGACTGATACACATAGAAATATCCAGAACAAATTTAAACATGCCTGAAAGAGTACTTGAAAGTTTTCAGGAACAAATCACAGACTCACCATGTTGTACCCTACATATACTAAAAAGTCTTGCCACTGTACTGTCCTAAACTATGGTCGTCTCTAATCCTACCAGGGAATGCAAGAATGGTTGGAAAAAAGCATTCAGCTTTCAGAGGTTCCCTTACCTGAAATTCGGGATAACTTGAATGTCTCTTTATGCCATACACTACCCAGGATACACCATCATTGCTGTGGTACCTTCACCAATGTGCCCCAAGCAAACCCACAATTCTCTATTTTTATGCATTTATGGAAAATTAAATTATTGATTCCAAAGCTTGAAACTGCTGACTCACTTATGTTCTGTGAAATGACGAGTGTGAGGCTGGAGTCCCTGCAGTTTGTCTTGTCTTCCAGAGCAGGTCAGGAGATGGTGTGCTACAATGCGCCATCCAACAGGCATTACCTTGGTGAATGGTAATCAGTACACTTTTTATAGAAAGTGTAATCAGAACACTATTTATAGAAAGACAAATCTGTTTTAAGCACACATACACATACACACACACACACACACACACACACACACACACGAAACAGAAAACACTGGACCAACAAACCACTAAAAAATGTCAAACTTACCTAAAAGGCTGTTCTGACAGGTGAAACTATTTGAAGCTCAACAGTTTCCTCTGCTAGTTAAAGGAAGAAGAACAGCAGAGCTGCACTGTGAGTCAGCCTTGGCACTCCTGTCCCTCTCCTGTCCCAGCCTTCCATGGTTTGGCTCAGGATTGACTGTGAAAAGACTACGCTGCCACTTTCTGTGGTCTCAGCAAGCAGACAGAAGGCTCAATGAATGGATAGAGTGGAGGAAAAATTGCACACTCCACCGAGATGAGGAGGAAGAATGGAAAGAGAACTACACACAATCAGTAGGCTTGAATGCAGCTTGAATGCACTGTCATGCACCTTGACCATGGATCTGCAGAGGGGTGGCACAGATTATTTGCCTTGAAGCTGCATCTGTGGTGTCACGAGAGCAACAGCCAGAGCACCTGCAAAATTGAGATGACCTCAGCCCTGCACTCCCTGCCTGGCCCAAGCTGGCCTGTGGCACCTCCCTGGCAGTGAACATCACCAGCTGTGCTGGGCATGGTGCTAGAGTGGATCCCAGCCCAGTCAGCCCCACATGCCACCATGTCCAAAGCAGAGGGCCTCAACCACTGGCTACACTGTGAGTCAGGCATGCTTGCAGAGTACCTTGCCCAGCACCTACAGTTCTGTGAAGAGAGAGAAAGGCATGGTCGATGCCTACTATTCTGGTCCTCTCTCTCAAATTTCCACTTGTCTTTTTGGGTAGTGGCATGGTTCTGGGCAGCTGTATTGAGCCATGCACCCAAGGAGAGAATGGCAGGAAAGCTACCTCTCCAAAGGAGGCAGATCTTACAGGAAGTGTCTTCAGATGTGTTAGGGTAAAATGGCGACAGAAGTCCAGAATCTCAGCCAACCAGGTTTTCGGACTTTCTGATTGGGACTTTTAAGAGAGCTCTGAGAAAATCCTGATTTTAGTTTATTGTGCAGAGGATTTTATGGAGCCAGGAAAGTAAGGAAGAAAAGAGTGGGAGGGAAATGGAGGAGGAGGAGTTTACTGGGGCAAAATGAGTGGGAGGGTAGTCAAGGGAACAGACTGCTCAAGGACAGCTGGAGGTGAGGTCAACAGGCTGCAACTTGCAGTGCAGCAGAGCAGCAGATCTTGTTCTTTATCTCTGACTATCTCAATTGTATTGGTGAAGAGTCAAATTTTCAGAGGCCTTTGCTTTTGCAGGACCACAGCTGCCCCATTGCTGCCAGGGAGTTGGTTTTCTCATGAAGGTTGGAGAGTTTGTTAGAGTTTTGTTTTTGATACCTGTTGAGAGGCAGCTGGGAAGTGCTAAATGACTTATCCAGATGTCCAAAGCCCAGTGATGGGCTGGGACCACAAAGCGTGCTGTCTTTGGCTTTTATTCAGTGTTCAGATTGATTGAGGGGTGTGACAGTGGGCTGCAGGAAGCAGGAGGCATGAACTGCTGATGCCAGCAAGGTTCAAGAATTGAAGAACAGTGCCTTTTGGGAAAATCACACAGGAACAGATCTGGGTTAACTAGTGACCTGACTGTCTTCTGCTGATTGCAACAGTATTTGTACAAGTCAAGCCCTCAGTGGCCATGTATCTTGCTTTGAGGAAGCACAACTTCATAGACAGTTTGGTAGCCTTGGCTCTGGCCATTGCCCTAAAGATGAACCTGACTTTAACCTAGCCAGAGGTCTCACCACAAGTCACATAGGCTTAGGACAGAATTTTAATTTATTTTTATGTCAGTTTATTAGTATTAATTATTGCCTGCCTTTTCCTCATCAAGCTGGTCCTTAGCACTTGTATGCATAACAGCCCTGTATAATAAACTAAATTCAGCCTTTTCTCTGTGCTATCTCTGAAAAGACCCGCTCAGAAATTCAAAAACCTGACTGTGTTTCTAAACTTACATCACCATTTTACCCTAACATTTGATGTTACAACCCCAGAGGTAGTGGTTTTGAATTACTCGTCCTAACACACACTCTGGAGAGTAGCTCTACAACCATGTCCTCCCTTTTCCAGGCAGGATGCCTTACGATCAGACACTTAGACCCTTTTCCATTTGCCTCTGCCTTCATTCTGCCTGCTATAAGTCTTTTTAACAACGGTTAGTGCTATTCAACTTACAAGTTCTAATTAAGACCTTTGTTGCTGTATAGTGAGCCCTTTCCAACCTTCATCTCAGCCTGGGAAGTTTATATTTGTAATCCCATGGACAAATTATTGAAATCCCATCAAGTTAGCTCCAATCTATCACACCCAGTGCAATGCATGGTGAGTTTAGAGACACTGAGGCATATCTGTAGTTATGGGAGCCAAGGGGCCCTAAATCCAGTCATGATGACAGCTACCTGGAAAAAAGGCCTCAGCCCAAGGCTAAGCCCAGGTTTTATTCATTCATGAAGAAAGGAGTGGCTTGAGGATGTGTATGAGAATGGTGGGAAGTAGGTGAGTGCCACAAACTGGGCTAGGTAGGAAGCCTCTGTGATACGCAGAGAGGATACGCAGAAAGAGCAATCTGCATTACACAATTGAGATAAAACCACTTGAAGGGATAAGGAAAAGTCCTAGCCAGCTCTGTACATATTGGTATATGGAAGTAGGGTCAGGCTCAGGCAAAAGAGGAAATTTATTCTCTTTTAAGGAAAGTTGCCCAGGGAATCTCCACACACTCCCCCCACATTTTGGTACCAGTAATCAAACTCAGGACCTTGTGCTTGTCAGGCAGGTATTTATGCCATTGCTCTATCTCCCTGACCCTCCTTCTTTATTTTGAAGAAGCTGGAGCAGAGCAGCATTGCTGTATGAGCTCTACCTGCCATTGAGTTGAGAATCCTCCATGATACACCTTAATGACAAGGATTATCAAGAAGAGAATGAATATACCAATTCCGATGTATAACCAACAGTGAGCCTTAGGATCTGCAAATGGATTCACTTATTCTATAGAATCAGCAAACTTCTCTCATTGTTTAGATCAGGTGTCAAATGTGGCTGTCTGTGGTGACATTGACAGCGCTTTTCTCTGAAGATTTTCTATACTCACAATATTTTGATGCACCATTCCTCACATATGCTACTTGATAATTGCTCAAGGATGTACAATTTTATATGCTAGTGAGATACAAAAGCAGCTCATATTACAGTGACACTTTTGTCCAACTTGCAATTATAAACTTTGAATTTGACCTCCAGTTGAAAAGGTGGGGTTTCCTAGAATGCTCAATTGGGTTTTAAATTTTGTATTAATATTGCACTGAATGTTTCATCTGTCATCAGCCTACAGTGTGAGCAGTTAGTGCTGAATGAGCTAACGCTGTAGAGCCAATAGCTGCACTGGCTATCAAAATAGCTGTGCTGGCTAGCAAAAGCACTCCGAAAGTTATCCCTTCTTGGTCCAATAGATATATCTTTTAATTAGGGTCTCTACCAAGAAAAACCTAAGTGAATGATACCAAGGCTCTGCTAGACTGACTGGAGGCCATACTCCAGGCATCCTGCCCATGATTACCTCAATTAAGTCATTAGGAGGTTGTTCAGGCATTGTACAATGGGTCAAATAACAATCAGTGCATGAGAACATATTTTCTGCCACTCTATCTTTTCCTTTAAGAGTACATGAGAATCATAATATATATGTGTATATATATATTATATTGATATATTTGTAATTGCATATTATATAATTTATATATTCTACATTATATATTTATATATAATGCATATATATATATATATATATATATATATATATATATAATACATTTGGTAGTTACATGTTACAGGGTCTCACAATATAGCTTGGGACTCAGTGATCCTCCTGTTTTCAGTCTTCCCAAAATTGGGATTATAGGCATACACCGCTGCACCTGGATTCTGACTGACTCAGCATGGGCAGGGCTGACACGGCATGTAGTGTCAGGAATCGAACCACAGTCCCTCTGCTTGCCTAAGCAGGCACTTTAGTCCACTGAGCTATCTCGCCGGCCCCCATAAAGTATTTTGTATGGGCTCAGTTTTGTCATTGATGTGTCTGGGGTTAGGAAGACTGAGGCCTCTGCCTAACCAAATAACACTAGACAAGGCCTCTGAGGTCATAATATAATCAAGACAGCCTGAAAAGGAAATCTCATACCAATCTTGATCTTTTCTCAGGAGGAATCCCTTGGGGAATCGATCTACAGAAGAATAAATAAACTTACATAGAGCCCATCCATGGATCCCTGAAAGTTTACTAAGGGTAAAAATCACCTCAAAATGAGGGACACAAACCTCTCAAATACAGATAGGAAAATTAAGTTTAAAATTGCATGCAAAAACATCACTTACAAGATCACCATCTGAGGGAATAGAATTTAAGGTTAATAAGGCAAGTTGTCTTTTAGACAGTTGTATTTTCCAAGTCTGATCCACAGTCAACATGAAATGGCTAGCATCATGCTGTAGATGGGCTACACACAAAGGTAGATATACCTAATGAGATGTAACATTAAGCTTAGTCTATTGTAAATGAATTCAAATCTGTGGGCCACGGAGGTATCTATATGGCATATCTATATGACAAAACTCGGGGAGCCTGTCCATCCATATAAGATGTCTAAGCAAGGATAGATTAGCTATATACATGCAATACTCTTCTCCTGGAATGCAGGAATACATAGATAAAAGCTACTA
Source organism: Capromys pilorides (assembly GCA_004027915.1). Classification (NCBI taxonomy): domain Eukaryota; kingdom Metazoa; phylum Chordata; class Mammalia; order Rodentia; family Capromyidae; genus Capromys; species Capromys pilorides. The sequence continues at coordinate 14,405 of PVKN010013283.1, read as the reverse complement.
TGAGAGCAAGTGTTGCAAGGAAAAGATCTTCAGGTGAGTGGACCAAACTGCAGTTAACTAGTTGGCAAGCCTCATGAACCCTCTGCAGCAGGCTTTCCCACGATGGTGGATGATGGGCCATCAGGTCTCAGCAGAAAACTTATTGTGTTGTGTAGGTGCATTGGATTCTGGCCACAGAACACCTCTGATTGTCAAGTGTCTCTCAATTTTCTGTGGAAATACAAGCATAACCTTGGCCTCAATTGAAAAGTGATGCCAGACCATTCCAAACACCTGTTTGTGGGTCATAGGAACAGGATTCAGAAAAGCTGAAACATGTGTAGCAAAGTTTAGACTCTGTGTCCTCCCCCACTTTTAGGGAAGGGCTTACAGGGTGTTCAGGGTCTCACTACTAGATTCAGACTCGTAGTGATCTGCCTGTTTACAGCCTCCCAACAGCTGGGATTACAGGCACACACCATCATGCCCAGTCTCAATTACCATCTCAGCATGCCCTGTAGGTGGCGCTAGCACAGCAGGCCCAGGGATCAAATCTCAGGCCCCTGCGCTCGCTTGCAGGTGCTTTAATCTGCTGAGCTCTTTGGCCTGCCCTTGTGTCCCTTCTTTGTTTTGTTTGGTTAGCTGATTTCTTAGTTTAAGGCAAGTGTGTTTGATTATTGTTTGACCTTGGGGATTATAGGGGATCCCCATAACATATATTGTGATCCAGTTATCAAGAACACTGAAATTTTTACTGATACAAGCAGGACTGATATCAGGTTTTAATGTTTATGACACTCCTAAGTGAGCAAAACTGATACACAATGTTGTATGGCTCACTGATTTTTATTTACCTGAACGACAGGTAGCATGGATCACACGTGAGCGGATATCTATAGAAACATTGTGGTAATTGATACATTGTAACAACTTGAGGAAGCTTGGCTGGATGGGCTGGGCTGGTTCCAGGCTGTGGGGTCCCATGGGATGCAGAGGGCCTGCCCTGGGATGTGATTGGAAGACTTTGTGCGCCCAGCCCAGCCAGGCCCTGCCCTGGCTGCTTCCTGCCTGGCCCAGCCCTGCCCCTCTACCTTGGAGGAGTCTTAGTCTTTGGAGGAGCTTGATCTTTGCAGCCGTGCCGTTTTGGAGGCGCTCTGGAGCCAGCGGAGTATGAACTGAAATCTCCACAAACTGTGAGCTAAATAAGCCTTTCCTTACTTCGTTTTGAGTATCGCGTGTTTGTCCCAGCAATGAGTAAAAAGTAGCTAAGACAAACAGGAATATATTTAGATTTGTTAAAAGACGATATATGGGCATTATTCATTTGCCAGATGGGTTAGTTCTAAGACCTCAGGGATTGTAGTTCTATTGAGGAAGGCCTAAGAATGAGCTGAAAGGTACAACATGACCTCATGATTTGTCTGGTTTCTGCTCTGATAATTTTAAATTTCTTTTGCAGGGATTTAGATTTTTGAGGAACAAATTTATAAGGCTGTCTTGCTTCATCAAAAATGGAAATAAGATTTACAGTAGCCCCTGTGTTATAATTAGCTGCTGACAATAGGTATGGGAGATTAGAATGGGCCTAATATAATCAAGAGAGACTGGAGCAGTTCTACTTAATACAGCTCTTAGCAATTTTAAAAATAGTTATAATAAAGTAGGCTCAAGATGACTCAATTGCAGTTGGTTTTCTACCAATGTTGATAGAATCCTTAACTTTTCCTGTGGAGTACCAGGAAAATCTTATATGACTTCATTATAAATCCAATTTCAGATTTGTTTTAATTAAAAGAATAATTTTACAAGTACAACCCTGTGAGTTTTTAACTAAGCACTTGATTTCTCAATATTCCATCTTAACCATCATCCTGTTATCTGGTACACACACCGTTGAGGGGCAGAAGCAACTAAGAGAGTATCCCATTCTTTCATGAGGTCTATACCCTATAGATTGAAAACAAAGGGCTCAATATTCAGTGTCCATCATGGCAGTGCACTCTGGGAAACACACTGAAAGGAGTGTCTTAAAGCACTTGAGGTGGGCCTACTTTGGCCAAGTAAATAGCCGTGATTGGCTGTTTGCTATGCTAACATCAGATCCCATATCCATCAATCCAGTAAAAGACTTCCCATTTGTAACTTAATGTTACAGATAGGTCTACAAACTCAAACACCCTGGAAAAAATCGAATTCTTTGCATAAAGGCTCATCTCTATCAGGTTCACACATGGGGTTAAGGGAAAGAGTAGAAATTTCAGTGGGGATTAAATTTGGTTTTTCTCACTTCAGCAAATCAAGGCAAGAAACCACTGGGAAATCTAATTCTGAACTCTGAGTGATCTACTGGAACAGGAAAACAAGTGTAAGTTTCTTCTGGCATGAAAAAGAAGAGGGTGAAAGTTAAGAAATCCTTTATTGCTTAATGCGGGAGGGCTGCAGAAGAGATTGCAATCTTCTTGGGATGGAAGGAGGTCAGCAGAACATTTATCAGACTGGGTTGGTGGTTGAGTTTGCATATGTGGTACAGTGTAGTAACCGGGCCTGATTGGGGAAGGCTTGGTTTGCACACAAAAGAGGAAGTTTATGATTAACCCAGAGTAAGAGATGGAAGTCAGTCTAAGAGGAGCATGAGCCTGGTTTCTTGGTTTTGGGATGCCTGTGTCATGCTGACTGGCTGCCATGATGTCATAGAGGACCACTGCATGAGCACAGACCCATCACAGGGGAAGCAAGATTTTGTAGTTCACACATCCCAGAACAGGGATTATTTTTATTCTGGTTTGGACAAAATACAACTGGCTTATTGGGTCTGAATAACTGAAGAATGGACTGTCCCTTCTTTCCTTGTTGTGACTGGGGTCCTCAGTTTGGGCACATGACTTGTTTCTCTACAAGAGTGTGCCATTTTTATGAAATTTAGATCATAATCTTTGCCTAATGAAAGTTTTTCACGCACTGTGGGTGGACATTGAGTACTGGGCTAAATGTGTTGAGGGGGCTAATGCCTTTATAGGTCCTGGGCAGTACCTATGAGTATGTCCTTGCTTGTCAAAATTAAAACATTGAGTCATATCAAATTTATCAGCAAAGTGTTAGGCTACATCCTGTGCCATGAGTGAAGAAGCCTGGGTGATAGATCCAGTATTGTGTTATTTTCTGTGGCTAAGGCTCCTTTACATTCTTCTGTGCTAATGAATGAAGGAGTATTTCAGTCTCAATGTTGTGAGGAATTCACTTACTTATAGCCTCTTGCAATCTTGCTACAAACTGTGTGTAAGTTTCTGTAGGACCCTGGAGTACATGAGTGAAGTATTTACTAGGCTGACCATCTTCTGGGATAGAAATCCAAACACAGTATGGCAGCTCTTTACATTACATGAAAAGAAGGGATGAGTGTCTTGTCCTCAGAATAATTACTATGAAGACAACAATATGCGTTGTATTAATTATTGTAACTGTCCTACTAACCTCTCTTGAAACTGTTTCACTGGTTGTTTTTTTTATCTTTTTTCTCATTAAAATAAAAAATAAAGGGATGGGGAGATAGCTCCGTGGCACAAGTGCCTCCCTGGCAAGTGCAAGGTTGTGAGTTCGAACCCCAGTCCTGCAAAAAAAAAAAAGAAGGGATGGGGCCCAGGGCTGAGTGTTTGAGTCAACATATTGACCTGAGCCAGGTAACACTTCATGCATAACAGCTTTAAGATTTTCATCCTCATTATCTTGATTACTCTGTGTCTGTTCTGAGTATTTTAAAATGTGATCCAAAATGTAGGAATTGAATTTCTTTCCCTGAGAAGTGTGTGTTCATCTCCGATGCCCATTTCTGGATTGGGTCTTTAAATTTCGAGGCCCTAATGGTTTTTAGTTCTTTATAAATTCTAGATAGAAGACCTTTGTCTGAATACTTATTAGTTAAAATCTTTTCGAAATTTGTGGGTTGTCTTTTCACTCTGTTGGTAATCTCTTTTGATGTGCTAAAACTTCTTAGCCACAGGAGGTTCCACTTGTTGATTCTTTCAAGTGTTAAATGTGCATTTTGATTTTTGTCCATGAACTCTTTGCCTACCTTAATGTCTTCAATATTTTCTCCCACTTTTCTTCTAGGAGATTCAATGTTTCTCTTTTAATATTTAGATCTTTAATCCATTTTAACTTTAGTTTAGGTCATGGTGATAGACTTGGGTCAAGTTTTAGTTTTCTGCATGTAGAGAGCCAGTGTTTCCAGCACCATTTGTTAAAGAGGCTATCTTTCTTCCAGTAAACATGTTTGTCCCCTTTGTTGAAGATAAGGTTGCTGAGTGTGTTTGCTTAAATCAGCAGCTTCCATCATTGCCAGTTTTGCCAGTAACCTACTGGGATTATGGAACATTGGATTATGTGTACAACTACCTTCTCTTAGTTCAATGAGAAGAAATTTTTTTGTACCAGGAATGATTAGAAAAATTATCATGTCTACACCCTGTGCTCTGTATAACTACTAGGAGGACAACAACATGCACTATATCAAATACTGGAAATATGCTAACATGTTTAGAAACTTTCACATTGCTATTTCTTATTAAATGCAATAGAAAAGATGAAAAGAATGAAATAAAGAAAATGATATGGATCAAATATCAATTAAGTACAAAATAAGTAATAAAACCAAATGACAATAAAATGTTCTAGATTATTTCCAACAGTATTCTTAGTGGCAAAATAAAATTTCATAGAAATACTAGAAAAAATGTAGGAATTGTGTCACGGAGCAAAATGAGTTGCCTCACCTGGCACCATTTGAAATCCTTGAATTACTTTGTTTAAACAAGCAGGTGTATAGAGAGCCTGGGCTCCACTGTCTAGCATGCTCTGCCTCAAGTCTTTTAAGAGCAAAATGTCAAAAGCTGCTGGGAAAGACTCATGGGCACTGGCCTCAAAGACACGGGGACACCGGGACACCACATGAAAGCAAAGCCAGGTAAAGCAGAAGGCTGCTGCACTGCCTTTGGTCTTTATTTTTATGTATATTGAGTCGCAGCCTTTGAGTTACTTTTGTCTCACAAAACAAGCTCTTAGCATCTATGCCTAAGATTAAGAACCTACTAGGCATCTGGGGGCAAGGACACGAAAACAGGACGACCTTGCAGAGTTTCAGGTGTCCCTGGTTACCCTCTGTTGTTACAGTTCTGTTTTTCTGTCCCTCTTCCCACATGCCCTGCAGGTCATCCTGCACATCTTTATTTTAACTCCTTCTTAACCCAACAAAAAGCTGTCCTCTTCTCACTGTGCTTTGGCCTTTTACAGGTGGGGGAGGAGAGAGGTTTTTACTCAGCTGACCCTGGCAGTGGGGAGGCAGGGACTGCAGGAAGCACAGCCTCAGAGGCAAAATCTTCTGACTTATGTGTGGAGAGCGAAACTGAGTATGAATGAATTGGAAAAGGTTTGCCTTTATGAATATCTTGCAAAAGTGTGTTGATTTGATTATCTGAACTATTTAAATTAGCTTCCTTTTTCTCCAGCAGCCCCTTGAGAGACACATTACTGTGCTGCTCTGATTCTTTTGTTATGGTTCCACCAGAGTCCTTTTCTTTTTCAAGTACCTTGTTCATGGGCACTTTGCAAGCACACGTATAGTATTTTGCAATGGTAACCTGTTGCTATTGCAAGGAGACGCCACCTGAGCTAGGTTACATGTGGCTACAGTTCACAGGTGGGTTTTCTTAGTTTGTGTTTTAGCTACATAAAAGCACCTACCTATTTTATCCCAAACTCTGAGATCAAGTGTACCAGCTTTGGGAAAAGAAGGATAGAATGTGGCTGTCTTACAGAGCAATCTAAAAACTTGCTTAGATGGCACGTTAATGTCTGCACCACTGAACAGCTTTGTAATCAATAAACTAACTTCTTTCTCTGCTGTGGATAAAGATTGAGCTTGCTTTATTGCTACACATGATGAGCAAACTCCTATTTGTTACTTGCTTCTGAGTGCTATAATTAGTAAAATACTCCGTTTATCTCTAAATTAGTCATGCAAGGTGCAATGGGTTGCCAGCATCTGATTCTGGATAGAGGTCGTTGTGCCCAGAAGGTTGTGTTTTCAGGCCATGTTGGATGACGAATATAAAGAGCACTTCCTGGTCCTCATCTCAGTCTGGGAAGTTTATATTTATAATCCCATGGATAAATTATTGGAATCCCATCAAGTTAATTCCAGTCTACCACACCCCATGCAGCACATGGTAAACATAAAGACACTAAGACATATTTGTAGTTATGGGGAACCAGGGGTTCCTAAGTCCAGCCGTACTGATGGTTATTTGGAACAAAGGCCTGTACCCAGGGCTGAACCCAGATTTTATTCATTCATCAAGAAAGGGGTGGCTTAAGGATGAGTGACTGTGAGAATAGCAGGAAGCAGGTGAGTGTCATGTGCTGGGCTATGTAGGAGGCTCACATTCACCTCTGTGATACGAGGAAGGAAAGCCATGCAGAAAGAGTGATCTGCATTATACAAATGAGATAAAGCCAACTGAAAGGATAAGGAAAAGTCCTAGCCACTCTGTGTATATCAGTACATGGAAACAGGGTCAGGCTCATCCAAAATGGAGACATGTGCTGCTCTTTCAAAGAGCTACCTAGGTAGCTCCTCCACTAGTCTCCTCCACCTAGGACTACCTAGGTAGTCCTCCACTGGTCTGGCCTTGGCGAGTGGACAGACCTGGATGTGGATCATTCCAGTCACCTCACATTCCAGTATGAGATCTCCATCTAGGGGACACCCTTAAGTATTCTGTGTCTTTCTTCCACTTCTAGTGCTTCTAGTCCTCTGCACATTATGGCAGTTACTGACTTTCACCCTTCCAAAGAGTTTCTTCTGAACTGCCTTTTTAATTTCTCTTACCTTGGGTTCCATTTCCACCGCAATCACGAACACCTTATCTTTCTCTGTAATTGTGGCCTGGCCACTTTACAAGATAGATAATGGTTCTCTGCAAATGATTCACTCGATTTTCAGGTCCCCTTTTGCAATAACAAGCAGAGAAACACCAGAATGACACACAGAATTTTTATACAGATTTGATGTTGGATGAGCACTAAAAAGAAATCAGTTATCCCTCAATATTTCAGGTCCTGAAGGCTCAGAGAGGAAGGTATTTATGGGATTGCAAAGGGGATCTATAAAGGGAGAAATTAGGCTGCCTTTGACTGATTCTTAAAGTATGCATGGTAGTGACCAGCTGTGCATCCCAATGATCAGTGGCTTCTAAGAGATAGTAGTAATAGGAACTGTAATAGGAGCTATTATCTGGGCAACTAACAGACTGGCTGGGGGAGCTTTATCTGCTACATTTCCCATCTCTTTTAGTTTCCCCAGCAAATCTTTGCAGCACGCGCTACATGTGATCTTTTGATACAAACCCCAACTGGAAGTAGTAACATTCAGTGGTTCCAGGAAGGGCCTAAGCTAAGGCCTCTAACACTAAAAGTTTTTCCACAAGGAGTTTGTGGTTTGTTTCCCTTATTATAGGGGTTTTCCCTAAGTTGACTCTGACAAGGGATTGAAGAAATCGATCTGATGTGGGAGACTGTCCAAAGCGCCTTGTGTA
>PVKN010013282.1:0-11530 GCA_004027915.1 Capromys pilorides | reverse complement strand
TGAGTCTTATGGGGACACAGGACCACGTAAAACCTCTGACATTCCTGATGCATTATGTGTCCAGTGGATGTTTTTTTTGGGGGGAGGGGGTGTTGTTGGGCGTGCAGAACAAGGGGAAAGGAAAAGTTTCATTTGCTCTCCTCCATAATACTCAGATATTTTCACGCAGATGAGTTTCTAGATTTTGTACAAGAGTAGATGGAGAATATTTAAGCATAAACTACAGTAATCTCTAGTTTTCTGGATGCAGTCAGAGTAGAGTGAGTGAAACTTTGGCAAAGGTGAAAGTACATTACAACCTGACTGGAGGCCAGGGAAGACTTCCAGTGGTGTGCCGTGTGTGAGTATGGGGCTGTGTATCACAGGCATGGGCCATGCAGGTGTGAGTGGATGTGGGTGTGAGAGAGTGTCTGTGAGCTTGTGAGAGTGTGAAGTTGTATGAGTGTGGGTGAGGGTGTGTGAGAGAGAGACTGTGTGTAAGCATAAGTGTGTTTGTGTTTCTGGAGTTTATATTGCTGAGCAAGTAAAACCTAGCCCTAGATAATCAGAATGTATTAGATCATACATATAATTATGAAATAATTTTGAACCTATCAAAGATGATATAACAATATAAGGTAAAATACCACCTTTCAGTGTCACATGTGTGGTGGAGTCGGTGCTTATTTACTTTCTGGTTATGTCAACAAATGCTTCATTGAAGATATCGTATAACGTTCTATGCTTTCGCTTTGCTTTCTGTGAATCCACAGACAGGCGCCTGGCTCTGTTTCTGGTAGGCTGGTCTCTGAAAATGGAGAGCAAGAGGCCTCTCCAGAGCCACCCACAACACCTAGCTGGTGTGGAAGAGCACTTTAAGGAACATAAATCTTCTCTTAAAGGCCACTAACATATGGCTTTCATGCATATATTACAAGTTACAAGTTTGGGTCACATTTGTACAATGGGATTATGGTCTGAAAGAATGAGACTAGGATGGAAACCATCTGTGAGAGCTTGGATGGCATCCACAGCGCACTAACATTCACAGAGGCTGAGTGCAAACCATTCAGTACTCCCACACCCTAGCCCTCACACAGCCCCAATGGAGTGGGAGGTGAGACTCGCCTGCTCCATTTGCAGGTCAGCACCACTGTGGTGGGAGCAGTGAGTGCCCCGTTCAGACACTTCTAGAACCTCCCAGAGAGAAGCTGTACACTTGGTAATGTGTGGCTGTCCTTCAGGAATGTGGGCAAGAGGCAAGGCTGGCCTTTAATGTTGCCTGTGACACTCTAATGGAAGTTTAAGTGGCTAAATTGATAGTTCAAAGTCAATTGACTCCCTTCTCATTGTCACTATTGTAGGAAAGTGAATGAGCAGGAGACAAAAGAAACTCCAGGCTATGACTGTCAGAATGGGGAATGAAGAAATGCCATTTGTGTATGCAAATATACAAAGATCATTTATACCTAAATCTAATAAAGTTGCTTTCTTTATATGCTAGCGGTAGTTTGTCCATTTATAGCAGATAATTGAATATTTCATTGTGTGTATATTCTTAAAAGAAAACCTAGTCTTTATCCTTAGCCATGTTTTCTGTGGGGAGTGACTTCCTGCAGGAGTTCCTATTTTAGGAGATTTTAGCCTTCAATGGCTATCACTGTGCCCTTTGTGTAAAAGGTAGAGATGATTTTTTTAGGGGATCCATTAGCAGAAGTCACTGACATTGGAATGGGGACAGTGTTATTAGGGAGGAAGTCTTGTTGATGGAAATGAATCCTGGTCTAGGTGGGACACCAAAAACTACTGCTGGAAGGATGGGGTTGGGGCACAGGGAGGAATGAAGAGGGATGGAGGAAGCAAAAAATGGAAAGGGTCAGTCAGGAAGTGAGGAGGGGAAATGGGGAGAGAGGAGGAAGAGAAAGCCCAAAATGATTAAAATATTAAATCAAAATTAAATCAGAAAACCAAGGTCAGGCAAATGGTTACATACGTAATCTGATTCCGCCAGCATACTTACGAAGAATGACGTGGGTGATAACGAATGCAAATATAAAGACTGTCAGAAAAGACAGGGATAAAATAAACATATAAAAAAATCTGTAGTTTCTTTTCCCCACACAGTTGCCTACCCAGGGACAGTGGTGATCAAACCGTTCTGAAATGAGAGGCAAAAAAGAAAAGTGGAAATCAATTAATAAAATGTCTTTTTACTTGACGAATCCCCTTTCCCCATACTCTAATAACATAACACAACAACATCATACCACAGGTTTCCAAATTAACTACTGAGATGCTTATTCACAGAAACACATTTCAGGAACCTAACTTTTTTTTTTTTTTAGCAGAATACAGGTGTTTCAAAAACCTAGGCAGATGTACTGTTCACAAATGGTCCCTGGAAGCAGGAAGATGGATTCTCATTAGAATTAGGGAGGTGGAGATTTCCCTGTTTCTTGAAAGAAACCTCTGTGCAGTCACAGCAATCTTCCCTTAAGACAGTGCCACCACCACTGATGGTAAATGTCGGGCTCAGCTGGGCTGGATGTGACACTGGGTGGCTGCCTGGCATAGTAGGTGGCCATAAAGAGAGGTCACAAGGGACCTGGGATAGGACAGAGGGACAATCCTTTATGCTTCACAAATAGTAATGCATTTGGCCTCCAAACATTCATATGAAGAAAAGGATGACATTGACCTATTTTAGAGGCAAACAGACTGAGGCTCAAGGATACAGGGGCTGCAGGCAGACAGAGGGCAGCCAGCTCCCAGGCAGTGGGACTAGCAGTGCAGCCAGCCCCTGGGGAGCTGCTTCCTCTCCCGCTGCTAAGCTCTCACAGCACGGCGCTGTGACTCCACACACCCTAAGCACAAGCCCAAGGCCGGGATGCATTTGTGATTTGCTCTTCTCCTTGCAAGTGATGGCAAAGTGCCTCTCTTTATTACTCAGCAGCTCTTCTAGGAGGAGCATGGCTTAGCGTCATTCCAACACAGCAGCTCGCATCAGGCTGCCTGCTGCTCCTCCTCGGGGGAGGCTAATGCTCAGATACAATTCAGCTTTGCACTCCCAGCTCTTTATAAAGCTCACTTTCTGCACCATTTTCATAGTTTACCTATCTGTTATATACTTTGAAAACACACACAGAAGGCTCTATGAGATGTGATTGCACAAATAAAACAATTGATCTGGGCAGTCGGTCACTTTCATGACTCTCTTGTCATGCTCTATAAAACCATCTCCCATGTGATGCTGAATACCTGTTTCTTGAAAAGGTCTCAAGGACACCTGGATGAGGGCTGGTGGCACAAGAATTGTAAGGGAATCTCTGTGGTCAGCAAGTGTAACCAATCTGAGCAGAGGACATGAGGACAAATTTCAGAGCTCACTGGTGTGGTGACAACCCAATGGTCCCCAATAAGCTGACACTCAACTGCAGTAATTACTTTTGGCAAGCCCATGGGAGTCCCATGTTAATGCTGCCACTCATCCCTGAGTAAAAACAGCCTCGCTGGGGCCAAAGGGAGAGTGAGATAAATAGGTAGAACACAGAGAATGAATGTTTAGGGCAGTGGAAATACATTGAATAATGATAGGTAATATCATGTATTTGTCTGAAGCCACTGAACTTACAAGGCCAAAAAATGAAGCCCAGTGCAAACTATGGGCTTTGGATGATCTGACACATCGAGGTTGGACCAGCAAGTGGAGCCAATATATCCACGCGGGTGCTGAAGGTTGATAATGGACAACGAGAGGTAGTCCTTGGTTGGGGGATACCGGCACTCTCTGTACTTTGCTCTCAGTTTTGCTGTGAGCCCAAAACTGTTCTAAACAGTAGAGTCTTTGCATATTACCCAATCTTCACCTTTCCAAGTGACTGATTCGCGGTCTGTATGAGAGGTCTATAGGCAGTACAAGAAAAAAAGAACCTGGTTTCCTTAGCTAAGACTTTGAGATTGCTGCTTTGAGGTAAGCATTTTTCTGTAAATCCAGTTAGAAAATGGGAATAAGAGTGGACCTCACAGTGAAGCCATTGCTAGTTGATAATTTCCCTCCAGCCATGGAAGGGACACAGGACAGGGTGGGAGGTTCACTGACACCAGGAAATCCCATGAGGGACAAAGGTCCTGTGTCTCTGTAGCTTATCTCCTGGCAGAGGCAGAGTACTAAGAAGTGACAGGTGGTGGGTTGGTACCACCAGGGCCTTGGAGGCCTTTGGGAAATCATTGCTCTGCAAGGGGTGTGGATCCAGCCTCTCCAGCAGCCCTGACCTGGAAGTCACTTCTATTTAAAAATTTGTTCTTTGAAAACTTTTTCTTGGCTGAAAAAACATCACAAAATTGCAGGCATGCTAGGCAGTTCTTTCACTGGCCATGTCTCACATCTCTGTTGTTCTGTGGCCCAGGAGAGCCCTGCCCCCAATCCTGCACCCCTAACCTGTGCTCCTGCCTGGCTCCTGCTTTCTTCCCAGGCTGCTGTGGGTGAGTGGCCCAGGGCTCAGTGTATCTTGCCTTCCCTCAGCCTTCTGTCTTCTTCCTTGTCTTTTCATCCCAAGGATCAGATACCAACTGCATACGGCCATCATCAAACAGTTACCTTTAACTGACAGACTCCTTTTCAGGCCCTACAGGCATCCTAGACTGTTCTCCTTCCAGAGACTTCCTGTCATCCCTCAAACACTATCCTTCCCAGACTCCCAGCATCTCCCAATCCCACCCAGAACCCAAGGTACCATTTGGATCCATTCTTTCTTTTCCCCCAAATCTAACCCTGAGTGAGGCTATGAGCTCTGATTTGCCTTTATCTAAACTCATGTGAGCCTCACTCACTTTTGTCTACTGAAACACTAATTAAACTTTAAGCCTAATAAACCTTTGTCAAATGACTAGTAAGCCCACATATAACCAGAGTCATCTGCAGCAGTTTGGAGGTTGTCCAAAGTCACTCAGGTAAGGAATCACAAAATGAGGGTGAGAGTCCAGCCCATTGCTCCACAAACCCGTAAGCTTCTAACCAGTAAGAACCACACTGTTTTTACTAAGCACCTTCTATATACCCAGCACTGTCACAGATGCTAGGAATAAGACGAAGAAATAGCAGCAACACGAGACTCATGATTTCCAAGAGTTCTTCATCTTATTTGGGAAGGATGCTATTTTCAGGCTCTGAAATATTTCTCAGATAAATCAAACACAGAGCAAATAATCTTAATTTAACTTGTAAATCAGCTTGTCCCAATATCACTGCACATGATGGTCTCATTTGTTGGGTCAAGGCTTGTGCATGCCATGGAAACACAGTGTAAGCCCCCACATCAGCTGGCCCTGCCCCGAGGAGGGAGGGCCACCCTGTACCCTGAAGTTGCTAAGACAGCTGGTGGGAAGCTGAGGAGTTGCAGGGGTAGTTCTGGGTGGCCACTTCTAGGCCATAAGAGTAGACAAGGATGGGATACAGCTGAGCTGGAGAGAGGGCAAGTGGCCACAGCTGACACACAACCTAGCTCCAGGGATCTGCGTGAAGTAGGACAAATACCTGGAGGAGGGGTGGTGACTCCAATAGCTGGCAAGGCTAGCTGTGTGCAGAGGAGCTTCAAACAGCTGTTATCGGGGGACAGTTTGTGTATTTTCTGTGTGGGAAAATGGAATCTGTGGCCTGTGTGCTGAAGGTAGGTGAGTGTGACTGGAAGTTCTCTACAGGAGCATTTTTGTGGTGGTGCACACTTACAGTCCCAGGGCTCAAGAGGATCACCAGGAGCTCAAGGCCAGCCTAACCTGCATAATGAGACCCTGTCTCAAAAAAAACCACTTTGGAGCTTTTGTATTCTTGGATGCCAAGGCCTGCATCAGGACAGAGGGAGTGGTCTCTACACCACACCCTCTCTGCAGGGAGGAGCCACTCCTTGTGGCAGGGCTGCTGATGCAAGCTCTAGTGGGACCCTAGAAGTCCTCCAAAACAACTGAGTTAGCCATTAGCCACCCTTGTAGCACAGGTGCAGCAGACATGAGGAGGATCAAGTACAAGGGAACTGACTGCCACGGGTTTTCTATGAATGGTGGCTGCTTCTGGTGGCTAGGTGGAGGCAGTGGAGAGTGTTGGTGGCAGGCAAGATGTTGGCCACGCTGACCAAAGGGCAAGCAAGGTCCTTGTCACTGCACTGTGCTCAGAGAAAGCTGACAACAGGATGATACAGGCTCAAACCTGAAGGAACGAACAGGAGGAAAGAAGCCCGTGAACCAGGCAGGTGGGGTGGGTTCCTTCAAGTCTCCAAGGGTTCCCCAAAGAGACCTGGGAACTGCAGTGCCACCAGGTCACCTATCTCCAATTCTCAGAGGGGAAAGAAAATGCTACTAAAATGGAAACATAGTTCAGGAAAAGGTGATGCAGTCCTGTTGTGCTTACCTACATTTTATTAATGTTTAAAGAAAGCTTCCAACCACAGAGTACCTATTACAAGCATCATATCCTTCACTGGAGAAAAGTCTTTGGATGTAGCCCTGATCTGCATCCCAGGAATCCCCTAGGTATGGAAGACACTTGGGCCTGTTGCAGCTGCGGGCTGAGCTTCTTGGGACCCTCAGCGTGTTTCTGTGCTTCTTCTATGTTTAAAGGAAGATTTAATTTCTGGAAGCAACTGAATGAAATAAAAGAGACCTTAGAAGTAAGAAGTGGAAAATTATTAACAATGGTTAGGATCTAACATTGGAAATATAGAAAGAAAAGTATTTGCAAAAGGTGTGTTTGAAGGCTCCCAGAGAAAGAAATGAAATATTTGGAAAAATGTTAAAAATTGGAAGTCTCAGAGATCAGTCTCTGACATGATCCCTCTAAACGGGATCCAGAGGCAGGTATAAATCACATACTGAGGCCAGAGCAGGCAGCCTAGAGCCAAAACTCAGTTTTCCAAGTAGCTTGGACACAGGGATCAGAAAGTGTGTGTGTGTGTGTGTGTGTGTGTGTGTGTGTGTGTGTGTGTAATCCCAGCTTTGTTTGTTCCCAGCCTGTCTTGAGAATCCTGTGAACTAAGTGATGGAATTGTGCAATTGAAGTTTAAACCTCCTAATTTAAATGTTAATTGCATTCAAATTAAGTTAAATGTTTTTAAAGGTTTGAAGTGGAAAATTACTTTTCTTTATACCTCAGGCTTTTTAACCTCCAAAATTAGAAAAATTTTGCCTTATAAGGTATTTTTTTTGTTTGCTTTTTGTTAGGATAAATGTTGAGATACAGTGGTACATGGACCCTGGCCTTTAGGGTCTCCACATAATTTGTAAAGTTATGCAACAGGAACATTTAATTATTAAACCAGTGAAAGTATTTGAGGGTCAAGTATTCAGACACTAAAGAATTCATGCTGTTCTGTCTTCCAAGAAGATCTTAGTTCTAACAGTTTTGTCACTGTTCAGTGACCAGTGAGATTTCAGGAAACCAGTCTCATCTGCTCATTTCTTCCTCTTCTTACTTTGCCTAGTCTTTGGGTCCTACCCTGCCATGTGCCAGTGTCATTTATTTTCACCCAGATCTTGAGCCTAATGCTACTATTCCCATTTTACAGACAGAGGAGCTGGTGGTAGAATCAGATGTTCAGCAAATTCAGAGCTCCCACCTAGAGCTGTTTCCTTTGCCAGCTCCCTGCTTGTCCCTCTGTGGGGAGGTGAGGGAGGGGGGACTGAGGGTGTGGCCTATCCTCCTGGAACAGCCTAGTAGGCTCTGCTGCTGGAAGGATCATGGAATAGTCCAGGCCCAGCAGGTTGGAGCAATGGGGTAAAAGGACATCACTGTGCCAGGATTGCCCCTGCTGCCAGTGGTTTTCTGATCCAGGCTTCTGTGCTCTGCAGTTCACAGAACACACCTGTCCAGTGTCTGGAGATGCTTGCTCTTCATTGAGACATCCTCTTGCATAGGAAGGAGGCCTCCACCTCCCAAAGGGGAGCATGACACATCAAAGGCTTCTGCAGATGGGAAATAGAGCTGCTGGGTGCTGGTTAGAGCTGGGATGGTAGGGATCTCAGAGCCAGGGGCCAGGGATGCAGGTTTCTTCCCCCATCTTCTCTTAGCTCTTTTTCTGGAAATGAATTCTGCTTAATTTGATGGAAAAACAAAATTAACTAATTCTGTGGCCTTAAAGTATTGTAATGCTTCTATGTAGGGACTCAATTTCTTCATGTGAAAAGTTAGATAAATACTAACACACTTCTGACCTGGAAAATTAAACACAAAATAGTATTTAACTGGAACCGGTATGGATTCTCCTGGTCTTGAGTCTTTGCCAGTGTCTTATAAATTAAGATTCTGCAACTTTTAGCTCTATTTAAACAAAACTAAAATCTTTCAATGTAAAAACCAATTAGTAAATGCAGAATTATCACCACCTTTGTGCTTCAGTTTAACACAAACTTGGAGAGTCACTGAAAAAGTGTCTCTCCCCGTCTTCCCACTTCCTTGGTTCCCCACTACCTGTTAGGTCAATGGGTCTTTCCAGGCACCAGAGGCTGAAACTTGGCCAACAGACAGTAAAGTCTTTTCCGCTCCCTGAATGGACAATTTTAGACATTTCTGTTTCCTTCAATTGTCTAGGTTTAACGCTGGTGTCTAACACTGGCTCATGATGCTGAGGAAATACCAGGCTTCCACAGGCAGGGTTGAGTCTGCCTATGAGATACAAGCATTCTGAAGCAAGTTATGCCACGAGCTAGCACTGCTGAGTAGAACAGGAATACTTAGGGAGCTGTAGATAATAGACATAGAAGGTCTTGCTACAGAGAGTGAGGGAGAAGGTAGGGAAGGATGATTTCACTTTTTTTTTTTTTGTGGCTGGCTCAGCCCATCCTGGGGGTAGGGCTAGTATGGCATGTGATACCAGGGATGAAATGGCAGTCCCCATATGCTTGTCTAAGCTTGCCTAAGCAGGTGCTGTAGACTGCTGAGCTATCTCACTGGCCCAGATGATTTCACTTATAATAGAATTTTTTTAAAATTTTAGTTTAAAGAATTACTTATTTATTTGGTACAGGGTCTCATTATGTAGCTTGGACTCATAGGATCCTTTTGTCTCAGCCTTCCTTGAACTGGGGTTACAGGCATGGGTCATCACCCTTGACTTCAGGGTCGACATGGCATACCTGGGGTTATGCGATGGATAGAGCATGTGGTACCAGGGATCAAGACCATGTCCTTGCACTTGCTAGGCAGGTGCTTAGACAGCTGAGCTGTCTCCCCAGCCTGGAAGTTATTTTATAAGGAGATGTAAACTACTGAATAGAAATGAAGTTACTTTAAATAAATAACTTGGTTACTGGAGCCCCAAAAGGAAAAGCCACAATGCTTCGATTTTGGATTACACAGGGTGAAGGGGAAAATTTTAATCAGGCAGAAGGAATGAGCCTCCTGCTCTACCTACCCAAGCACTCTCCCCTTTGCTAAGAATTAGAATAACAGCCTACTGTAGAAGACAGTGAGCTAGTAGGAATTTGGGAGCTGGATAGTCTATGGTTTGTGTCTTGATGTCTCCCAAAAGCCTCATGCAGTCAGAGGGGTGGGCTTCTACATGAGAGAAGGGTAACTCAAATGGGGTTCTGAACTGCTTTGATAAAATGAGTGACATGAGCTCAAATTTGTTATATCTTCAAGAACACACCCTTTGTACACTGATGGTCTTTAGTGACCCTGCAGCTGTCACTTGCTAGAATAAGTACACTATGCATAAGTGCCTGAGGACTGGGGGAGTCTCTACCCTGTGGTCACGTTGGCCCCAGACTCTAAGAAATCCCTCCCAGCACAGCTTTACTCCGGGTTTGTAGGGCCAGACGGCAAGTCAGGGAGTCTCTCCTCAATTATCCACCAAATAAAATAAATTGTTTTCCAAATCGGATAAATGAGCTCCTGCTATTATTCAGCCGCCCTGAGCAACTTCTTAACTCTCTCTGGAAATTACCGCCTTTTAATCATGACACCACCTTATGTCAGCATGGCTCCCACACCTGCAGGGATTTGTGGGTTTCAGTTCTCATTCACATTGCTTGTTTCACTCGCTCTACCGCAGAGCCCAAGAGCCAGGCCACGTGGCCCTCAGAGCACAGCCCAGGAATGGAATCGCCACTGGCTGGGAGCAGCACTTCAGAGGCTCATGCATTGCTTTCTCTGCTTCCTTTACATTCTTGAGTCTTCTGTTCTTTCTTGTTCCGTTACTAACATTTTTCAAATCTTCAGCCAACTTTTTCTCAAAATCAAGATTTCAGAACAGAGTTATCTCATGGGTATATTATACACAGGAAATAATTCTCTTCAAAGGATTTTAATTTAATTTCATAGATACATAATTGGAAGATCATCTTCCCAATGAGTATGCTTTACCAAATTTAACATGCTTTGTGGTCTTCTAGCAAAGAATCTATGTCATCCAGGCACAGAGAGCTTGCTGTGAGCAGGATTTAACAGGCTGAGAGAACTGATGCTACTTCCCGTATGAAGCACACTGTGATCTGTCCAGTGAGAATCTTTTGAGAAGTAATTCGGAAGCATGGGAGGGGGACTGTCTTAGTTACTCTTCTCTCATTGCTGGGACAAATACCCGACACTCGAAATGAGGGAAGGAAAGGTTTATTTAGCTCACAGTTACTGGAGGTTTCAGTCCATATTCAGCTGGCTCCAAGGCAGAGTGGCACATGGGAGAGGGCAACCTTCTATGACTTCAGGGCAAGAACAAGAGCCCTAGGGGGGAGATAGCAGCAGTTCAAGCAGCTAACCACTCTTCCCTCCTTACATTGGAATGTAAATCACTCACCCCAGGGCAGGTGCAGCATCATTTGCACAATAATCAATTACAAATTCCAGAAGTGCCCCATGACTGCAGGAGGCTTTGGTGGTAGTGGTGGTGGTGGTGGGGGGATACCTCTGCACAAACCATAACAGGGACTCTTCACAAAGATGCTCTGTTTTTCCATGTTGAAGTTGTAGATCCAACTTCTTTACTGGTTATATTAAAACATAAAGCCAGCTCAACAAACAATAATATGTACTGTGCTATATATTTTCAAGGCACTTCAATATGTAATTATCACATCCCAGGATAAAATTATCCACCTGGTAGGGTACCTAGTGTCTCACAATTGTCACTAAAGCTGGTGGTAGGACAGAACTGAGTGGATTGGTGTCCCAACCCTCCAATGACAGCTTCTTCTGGCATCTTTCTGTGAAGAAGCTATTTTTGTGCATAATGTCTATAATGGCCCACTTCCTATCTCAAAAGAAACTGGCCAGGAGCCGAGTTGGTAATGCACATCTGTGATCCCAGGACTCTGGTAGGCTGAAGCAGGAGGATTATAAGTTTGAGCCAATAGGCTGGGGAGATAGCTCCGTAGCACAAGTGCCTGCCTGGCAAGTGCAAGGTCGTGAGTTTGAACCCTGGTCCCAGCAAAAAATAAATAAGTTTGAGCCCAGCCTAGGCAATTTAGTGACTTGGTGAGGCCCATCTCTTACTCTAAGGGCCACCCAGACCCTGGCTGCCCAGCACTGTCTGTCAGGGGTCTCTGAGACTCAGTGCAGTTCTTTGGG
>PVKN010013281.1:0-20056 GCA_004027915.1 Capromys pilorides | reverse complement strand
TGGAAGTAGAGTTGGAAGAGGGGGAAAAGAGAAGGAGAGGGGGAGCGGGGAGAAGAGTAAAGGGGGAGAAGGGCAGGGGCAGAGAGACAGAAGGGGAGAGGGGGAGGGGGGAAGGGAGGAGAGTGGGTAGGGAGAGGGAGAGAGACTCCTTCAATAGGATTACAGCCTGCTGCAGATCCTGAGATGTCTGCTGTGACCTGAGTAGAGGTGGCCATGGCAGACAGCTCACAGGGCTTCAGGCACACAAGGATAAATTTTACTTTTTCCAACAGTTAAAAAAAAAAAAAAACCCACACACAAAGATGAAAGGATGTGGCCCCTGTGCCAGCAACCCAGTGTGACGTGTCCCAGACTACCAGGTTCCTTGTCCTGCACCAGGCAGCTGGATGGTGGGAGGAGGGAAGGGGGCACAGGAACCTGCTGGGGGCTGCCAAGCATTTGAACCAGTGTCTTTCCACTTTTCTCTCTGGCACTCCTGTCCTTTTTTTTCAAGGACCCTAGTAATTACACAGGACCCCTGGACAACCCAGGATTACCTCCTATCTCAAGAGTCTTACTTTAGGTCTGGAGGTGTGGCTCAGTAGTAGAGCACTAGTATATAGGGGTCATGGGCTTAATCCCCAGTACTACAAAAAAGAAAATAATAAATAAAAGAGTCCTATTTTGATGAACCTGCAAAATTCCCCTTGCCATGAAAGACAACAGATTCCCAGGGTGTGGCCTGGGTGGGGAGTTATTCTGTTTATCACAGAGGTTGTCAGGAATAAAAGATACTATATTACAATACAAGGCCTGTTACAGCTGGACATGTTTGCGATTAGATAACAATTTAGTGGCTGCTATCCCACACTAATCTCAGCATTTGTAATCTCAGCACTTGGGCTGAAGGAGGAGCATCACAATTTCTAGCCCAGCCTGTGGAACTTAATGAAAGCCTATCCCAAAATGAAAAATACACTAATAATAATAACAGTGGGGGGATATAGCTCAGGGGCAAAAGTGCCTGCTTGGCAAGTACAAGGTCCTGAGTTTGATTCCTAGTTCAACACACACAGACACACATACACACACACACACACACACACAATAATAACAATAACAATAGGGGTAGGGATGGAGCTCATTGGGAGAACACCCTTAATTAAACCCTAGAACTGTGAGCAAATAAACACAAAGTATAGCTTGGCCCATAGGAAACAATTAATGTTAGCCATTATTCTTATCTGCTTGGAAAGCCTCTGTCCTGCACAGATTCTACTCTAATCCTTCATCTGGCCAGATCCTGAGACAATCCTAGACCTTTAAGGTGGGGTTTGCTGCTTTGCTGTGTCCCAGGGGCACCTATTTTTAACTTTGCACTGTGTTAGAATCATGATTCTTTGTCTTAGTCCATGTTGTGTTGCTATCCCAGAATGCCTGAGGCTGGATAGTTTATAAAACAGGAAAGGGGCCTGATTAGGGATTGCTTCATGGTGCAAGGCTAGGATTACAGGTGTGTTATTTGCCCTAGGAGCAGGCAGCCTGATAAGGGAAGAACAGCTTGTTTCCTGCTTTGCTACTTTCCGCTGTCATGAGCGGCTTCTCCTCTGAGACGCCTGCCTGCCATCCATCCTACCCTGGAGCCAGCTTATAACTGAGGCACTGAAACCACTGCAAACTGAGCGCTAAATGAACTTTTCCTCCTTTAACTCTCAATTTCAGGTATTTTGTCTCAGCAATGAGAAAAAATAACCAACAGGGCTGGGACTCTCAGGTCCTGACACCTGACAACCTTACGTGACTGAAGGGTGGAGATATCCACATCCCCCCTCCAGGGCTTAGAACTTCGGAGCCATCTCCTGCTAGAAGGAACGGGGAGGTCTGCTTCGGGGGTCACTGTGCTCTCAGCAGAGGTGTTCTTCAAGGTGAGACACTCGCTGCCCCCTACATCGCAGGAGGCACCCTCTCTTCCAAGCAAGAAAATGCAGCAACAGTGGCCAGAGCAATGAGGGTGGGGACCCACAGCATTCCACACTGACCGCCCCCCAGGAGTCCAAGGGCCAGACAGGCTCTGCCCCAGCCTGGCAGCCCAGTCTGCAGGTGGCTCAGGTGGCTCCCACCAAGCTTAGGAGTAGGAAAACGGTTGGCCAGAAAGTTTGAGCAAGATCTAAACTAAGAGCACGCTCTCAGCTAGAGATTAGAGCCAATACACAGATCCTCCACTGTGGACATGAAGTGAGAGACGGGCGGCTCCAGCAGCATCCAACCAAACCCAGGAGCAGTAGGGGAACAAAAACACAAACAAGAGGCAGAACTGCCACCACTTATGCGCAGACAGAATGAGTCAGCCAGGGAGGCGTGCCTCGGGCTGCTGGCTGCTGCTTCCCAGTCTGGAGGACAGAGCAGCTGAAGGGAAACCAACCTGAGGAAGCCTACGCTGAAGGAGCACACAGGCCAGGCGCAGCTCGGAGGCAGGTGCTCATCTAGCATGCATGAAATGAGGCCACAACAAAAGACAGAGTGCATTTCACAGAGGAAATTTTGGTGTGCCCCAAATTTCACTGTCGTTGGAGTCCTGGGTTCCCATGTGGCTAGCCAGGTCTTGGATCCCCTGGATAATCTCATGTGCTGCACAGCTTCCCCTGGGTACCAGTGCTGCCACCCTCCAGTCTCTGTCAATCTTGCCCTCTACACAGCAATGGACCCACCTGTCCCCTGGATGTCACCTCCTCACATGGCAAGTCACAGAAGACCTCTTCACTTGCCATCTCCACTCACCAAACCATTTGGTCACATTACTCTTCAGCCCAAACTTGAGATCTTGAAGTCCCCAGATTGCAACAATTGCTTGGCCCGCTGCCTTAGGCCAGATGAAACCACTGTCAGAGATGGGACTGAGCAACCTCACAGCCTTCCAAGGCCCTGGCCTCTCCCTCCACCTGCTGACTGGCCCCACACTAGGCAGAGCTCAGGGCCAAGACCAGATCTGCTCAGTCCTGCTTTTGCTAACAACTGTACTGGACCCACACTTCAAAGGGCAGACCCTTCCTGTGTCGTTGAACAGCTTTTGTATGTGCAGCCCAATGCATCCTGCCACTCTCAGCTCCTATACGGCCATTCTGGCAGGGGCTCAGCTCTCACCTGAAAGCCTGCTGCTTATGCAGCTTCAAAAATTCCATTCCCAGGAGCAGTCGATGATACTCCCTCTGTGGACAGGCACTGCTGTGCTCACTGGCCTCAGGAAGAGGCTTTCCATGTTTTGTGCCCATTGATCTTTAAATGCACTGGTCATAGCCCTGATCCATGGTAGGGAAGCTGTTTTCACACATGGATTCCCCTCTGGGTCAATTGTTCTTTGGAAGACACAAGTATGTCTCACTCATTTTTCCACTGCCTAAATACCTTGTTACTCCACAAAGGTGTGTTCCCCTAAGAACACAAGTATGACTTTCAGCTATCTGCACATGTTGAAGAAATCTTCCACAGTGTCCATCAGCTGAGGTAACCAAAGCTTTGGAGCCGTAATGCACAGTAAAACTCAGTGAAAAGGGGTTATCCTGGAGAAATCCATTGCGAGAACTGGCAGGACTCTCTGATGACTACTCCCATGACAAAGATTTTTGTTTAATAAAAACATGTGGGGTCTAACCAGTGACTATTTCAGACTATTCAACTCAATAAAGCACAACAAGGAAGGTTCTAGAAACATGCTGAGTTGCTCAGAGAACCACAGAAGATACCACCTGACACCAGCAGACCAACAGCGGAAAGGCTGACCTGTGCAGCTATCTGGATATGACGCAGCCAGCAGTGACCGGACACTCAAGGGTCCAGGTCAGCAGAAGACACTCGTGGCTCTGCCCCCTATCAGATACAACACCACAGCTAGAGAGGAGAGAATTGGGTGAAGCCAAGAGAAAGCCACTTTTACCTGTTCCAGAAAGAACTCAGAGGCCAAGAGCACCATGAGTTTCCCTGCATCATTTCCCTGGAGGTCAAAGTTTGGGTCCTCCACTCAGTGTCCATCTTCCTCCCTTCTCAGACATATTCCACACTTGTGCCTATATCTTTGGGATACTCATGTCCCCATGTGCACCAACTGCCCAGTGTGGAGCTGGGCCTCCCCGCGAGGCTGTGGCCCAGGGTGCCTGGGGATTGACCATGCACTGGCCCATAGGTGCAGCCCAGGGCTGAGTGATGACAGCTGGGACACAGGGGATAAGGTAGATTTCTAAGACTGCTGAGCCAAAATCAAAACCAAATAAGGACTGACTCATATCCATTCTGTACCAGCTATGGAAGGGTGAAAAGGCCTGCTGGAAATTTCCACCCAGGGTGCCTCTGCAGGCCCTGCAGGGCAGTACAGATGGCCCCTAAACAGGCTGAAAG
This sequence comes from Capromys pilorides, assembly GCA_004027915.1. NCBI lineage: Eukaryota > Metazoa > Chordata > Mammalia > Rodentia > Capromyidae > Capromys > Capromys pilorides. Next base: position 15,688 of record PVKN010013281.1, on the reverse strand, counting down.
ATGCTGCAGAGGAAGATGGCAGCTCTGTGCAGACATGGACCCCATACAGATAAGGAACAGGGGCTGGAGGTGGAGGGAGGGCATGGGGAGTCCACTGTGGCACTGGCCCTGTGGATGACAGGGTTGCTTCTCATCCTTTAGTCTGGGCCTTTGTTGCTCTGCTGGCAGAAACCCAGAATCCCAGGAGAACCACAGCTTCTCCATCCTGACTTACCTGTCCTCATGTCTCCTTGGCGCCAAGGGCCACCTACAGCAAGTGTGGCAGTGTCAATAAAACTCCCAGGGTGCAGGAGACCTGGCACATCAGCTGCCACCTGCCCTCACCAATGCTGATGAGACCCGAGTGCTCTCTTAGTTGCTAATTACTCCTCGGCAGGTTTCCTTGCCTCTACTTCCTTCTTTAAATGGAGGTTTCATTTGTGTTTTCACATCTGATCATGTGATTCAGGCCTCTGGCTTATTTTTCATCTGTTTTAATCAGCTACTTCAGGCCCTTAGCAGCCATATTCAGGGTTGGTTGCTGTGCTTTTCTTTCCTGATTTTTTTTTTTTTTGACTTTCAATTAAGATATCCTTGCCAGGCTCTGGTGATGGGATAGTGCAGTGTTCACAAAAGTTTTGGTTTCTAATTGGGGGAAACCGAACAAATAATCCTTGTACCTAAACAATGAAAGCTTCTGCGCCTGCATGTGTCTAGTGTGAATAAAAAGGCCAAGGAAAATCAGCAAGATTAGATAGCAGGTGCTCCTGAAGGTGTTCTGGGAACAAAACCCAGGAAATGATTTAAAAATCTATGCCTCAAAATCCCATGAAGAAAAGAGTAAGCTTAATATACATAGTATTAGGCATTCTTTGCTTTTTAAGCAGAACAAAAAAGGAGGCAAACGAGAGAGAGAGAGAGAGAGAGAGAGAGAGAGAGAGAGAGAGAGAGAGAGAGAGAGAGAGAGAGATGGCGAGATGGCAAGATGTGGTGATAAATGAGAATGATTTTAAAATCCCCTCTGCCATTTGGCTGCTTGCCCTGGAGTCATTAATTGTGGTGCAGCGAGTGGCAGGCGGCAACACACTGGACCACTCCCTAGTGCCAGGAATCTGTCCTGCCCCCTTTAGACAGCGGTGGGCACCTGCTTCCCAGGGACCAGGCTCCGTGCTCCCACCTGATGTTCTACCATTTCCAAGGATGCCTTGAGATCTGGAGGCTTTGGGGTCTGTCACTTTTACTTTTAAAACTGTGAAATGAAGAGGAAAGCTTTTTTTTTTTCTTTTTCCCCTATTAGAAATCTGCTTGAGAAATGGCAAAGACAGCTGCCCAGCCCGGCGGGGGCTGTTGGGAAAAGCCCCTTTGCTGCACTCTTTCACAATGGTCAGACCCCTTCTACAAGTCTCTGGGTAAGTTCATCTGGGGGGACAAAGACTGAAGCAGAGGGTTGACAGGGCTGACAGGATGTCCCTTGTCGGGAAGTTACTGCAACCTAACAACCTCCAGGTGAGTCTATTTGCCTGGCAAAGCGGCACGACAGACCCTCATCAACACACACCTGCTATTTCTCCCGCGCCACGGCCACACACACTGACACACAGATCAAAGTGTACAGGTGCTGAGTCTTGTCTCCCAAGGCCAAACAAGGCTTTCCGCTCCACACCCAGCTGTTAGCACAGTAGGCTCGGCAGGGAACAGGGCCGATCAGATGGCGGCTGCCTCCCTTCCCCCACTGCAGGCCATCAGGCACAAGAGTTGCCCCAGGAACGCTGGAACCAGGCAAGGCCGAGTGGCCTCGCTGCAGCGGCAAGGCATTTACGCTCAATTTTCGGGGCCCACCGTGGGAACCTTCACACCTCGCTCATAGCAGAAGACAGGCTGACAGGTTTTAAAGGGGCACACAGGCGACGCCTAGGCAGCCTCTTGCCCTGGCTGAATCTGCCAGCTCCCTGCCTCTCTTTTACAGATGCGGGAGGAGACGCAGAAAGAAGGGAACAGGCAGCCACGGGAGCTGGGGTGAGGGCAGCAGACCCTGTGTTAGGATCCACTTTATCACTCGATCAAACTTCAACATTTTGGGGCTTCATAACACCTTAGCCGAAAACACAGAAAAAGGAGATTCGTTTAAAGAACATTCCCCGGCCCTGCCTGTCCACCTCTTCTGACGTTTATTTCAGAGGCGATTTAAAATTAAACCCAGGGTCTTCCTTTGAGCGGCCGGCGGGGGGCAGATGCCACGCAGGAGGGGCCCCAAGTTCCCGCTCCGTCCGCTCTGGAGGCAGGTTTGTCTGGATCCCCGACAAATCGACCCAGGACTACTCCATCTCCTTCCCCCACCTTCCCCTCGGGGTACGGCAGACGCCCCACAATCCACCCATAGACGTTCGGGATCGCGGGCGCACGCTCAGGGGGCCCCGCCGGGAACCTCGGGTTTGTGAGTCGCGGGCAGCTTCGGGGAGACGCGGGGCGCCGGGGCGGCTTCTCCAGTTTGGACACTTCGCCGCCCGAGTTTCCCCCCGGCTCCCGGCTCACTCTGAGCTTGCGGCGAGAGGCCGAGGCTTCCTCCCCGGAGACCCCGGGGCTCGGGCGGCCGCAGCGCCACTTACCGCAGCTCAGGCGCAGGCGGGGTCCCCAGCGCGGCGCTCGGAGGGGGCGGCCAGGCCGAGCGGCATCACGGCGCGGACGGAGCAGGGGGTGAGCTGGGGGGGTGGGGCACGCGCCCCGCGGCGGGGTCCCGACTGCGACCCCGGGACCCGGCGGGAGGTGGCCGCACGCACCTCGCGCGCCCGACTGCGCCGCACCAGCGCGAGGTCGTGAGGCGCGAGGCTTTCCGTCAGCGTAGACCCGTGGGGCGCAAGTCGGCGACCCAAGCTCGCACCGCTCGCGCCCCGCGCCGGCCGCGCCCACTGCACGCAGGGTCTCGCCCAGCACCCGGGAGGGGCCGGGAAATCCCGCCCGCCGCCGTCGACGTCACTGGTGCGTCATCGGGGCTCCCGCACCGGGCTCCGCGCGCCCGGCGCCCCGGGTGTCGCCCGCCTGGAGCGCGCAGCCGGTTCCGCGCACTGGCTGGCAAGCTCGGGCCGGGGTTGGGAGCGGGTGAGCGTGGGCTGCTGCGGCCCCCGTGCCCCGCGGTGGCAGGGTTGTGCGGGGCGCGCCGACGTCATTAGGGAACCGGGAAAGGACCGTCGCGCCGGCCACCTGCGCGGCTGAGAAAGGACCCGCTCCCCGGTGGGCGGAGAGCGGGGGGCCCGGCCACCCTCTGTCCCGCGGGCCACGGCGCCGGGCGTCGCGCTTTCGGAGCTGCAAGTCTCTTGCGATGGACGCATTAAAATCACACTCCTCCTCCTTGCGGGCTAAACGGCTCCCGGCGCCGTCCATTTTCCAGCTGTTGGTGAAATAACGCAAAACCTTCGCAATGAGAAAGCAACCGGAACCTTACAAGCAGTCTCAATAACTCCTAAACAGGGAGGCCAGTATGAATTCCCTCTATGCAGGCAACCACATGCAACCGTGAGGGACGTGGAGAAATGTCTCGAGAACGTGCGCCCTCCTCACTCATCCTCAGCAACCGTGCGCTGCTGTAAAGGGCACAGGGATCTCTGGTCCCGCTGCTTTGATTTTTACCACCACGGACACCTTCACGGAGTCCAAAGAGGCCAGGAAGGCCCACGCGGGGCTAGCGCACATCCCATATCAATTTTTTCTCCCATAGCTCTCGCGTCCACAAATCGGCTATGGTAAAAAGACGAAGTCCATAAATGTCCACCATAGGTACTGGGTTGAAAATTTCACAAATCCAAAATTGGGCTGTTTTCATCCCCTAAATAGATCTTTTGCAGTGTTACACCTTTCCCCACGCTGCTTGTACAAAGCAGAATCCTAGGTTTCCATGATCCCAAATCTCACTATCCTAGTTAGCCAGTTGTTGAGTTATTGGGGAAATCGACATCTGTGCTTCCAGGAACTTCCTCGCCTTTTATCTTACTATTGCACTTTCCTTTCAGGTGGGATCCTGAGCCTCCTGACGAGGAGGAGGTTAAACCAGAATTTTCACGGTGGATCCTAACACCGCAGCAAAGATATCCCCTGGGCTCAGCTCATTAGAAAGGCAGACTCAAATCCCACTCAGCCCTTAGCAGCCTCCAGGGATTCTGATCTGGCCCTCGGTGGCCACAGAGAAGGCGGCAGTAACATAGTACTGGCTCCCCAACCCTGGCCACTACTCATCCTGTGAACAACATTCTTGAAGATTTTTTGGATTTTTTTTCCTTTGAGATCGTGAAATAACTGCAGATTTCTAGCTGTTAATAGTGTTTATGTGATACATTTCTTTGACTTGGTAAATCTGTGTCCTTATGTGGGGGATTCTGTTCTTGTAGACAACATAGAACTTGAAGCTTCATTTTTAAAATCAGCCTGGCACCTGTAGCTTTTTAACTGGAGTGTTTAGGTAACTTATGTCTTATATAATTACCATTTGAGTTTTAATCTACCATCTTGGCATTTGTCCTATTATTCTTTATCTCCCTCACCTCCTTCTGGGATAAGTGGGTTTTTATAAATGGATAAACTTGAGTTTTCTGTTTTATCTCAAATATTAGCTTATTCTCATTTGCTGTTTTGCTGCTTGGTGTTTATCGGGCTTCTTGGATCCGTAAGTTTATAGCTTTATCAACATTTATCAAATTGAAGAGTTTACGTATTTGAATGTTTCTGTAGGCCCCTTCTAACTCTTCTTCATTTGGAACTGTAATAGCAGAAAGGATCATTAAATATTGTCACAAGTCAGTGGAGCTCTGTTTGGTTTTTTAAAATTTCTTCATTCTGGATCTCAGTTTAGACAGTTTCTGCTGCTCTGTCAAGTTCACAGATCTTTTCTTCAGAGCTGTCTCTTGCTAAACCTATCCAGTAAAATTTTCATTTCAGACATTGGATGTGTATCTCTAGAAGTTTCGTATTTTGAGCACATTTTTTTGGGGAGGGGCGGGGCAGGACTGGGGTTCAAACTCACGACTTTGCACTTGCCAGGCAAGCACTTGTGCACGGAGCTATCTCCCCGGCCTCTTGAGCACATTTATAACAGCTATTTCAACATGCTTCTAGGTGAACTCCACCATTTTCTTCCTGTCTCATTCTGTTTCTGTCAATTGAGTATTTTTTCTGTTTCGTGTCACATTTTTCTATTTCTTGGCTTATGTAGTGCTTTTTTGATTGAGTGCTGCACATTGTACGTTGTGTGTGCTGGATTTTGTCTTCCTGTTTTGGCCGCAGGGAAGTCACCTATGGGTCAGTTGGGTCATCTGATGGCTGTCTTAGCAGCTTGTAGGTCTTACTGTTGGATCAGGTTAGCCTTCTGCTAAGCTCTGACTCTCCTGGGGTCTCCACTGAATACCTGTGTTCTGTGGACTCTTGCCTTTCAGCTGGCTGAAACTGAAATGTGCTTATCACACCATGAGCTCTGGGGATTGTGCCGCTCGCTACTCCCTGTGCATTCTGCCTTCAGAGTGTGGAGACTCACTTCATGCATATGCAGCTCAAGGGATTCACAGGGAAGACTCTGCCTCTCTTTGGGCAGCAACCTTCTCTATTGATCTCTGTGCCATGAATTCCAGTCCCTCAGCTCCCGACTCAGCGAAAAGATTCACTTATGGTGTCTTCCTTTCTCTCAGCATCTCATTTCTCCCATTCAGTCTCAACTCTTAGAAGTTTCTAAAGCACCTCCTAATTATGTCACTCTGGGGCCCAAAGCAAGCCTTTCACATGTGAACCCACAGGGAACATTTAAGGACCTAATTGTGATGGGAGGATATTTAAAAACTGCGAATATGTCTGATATGGTGTCATTTCCTCCACAGAGAAGACGCAAGTATTTCTAGGTTAAAAGACAGCTGAACCTTTCATCTCTAGGTCGGGCCCCAAATAAGAATTTTTCACTAGGTATAAAGTGGAGCTGTCATAATCTGACAGGACATGTGGACACCACTCTGTCATTCTTATGCCTTTATTTGCCCAAGAATTATTCTGAGATAATCATGAGATGGCTCAGTTCTCCTAAACCAGAAGACAGGGTGAGAACCTGAGGAGTCAAATCTGTTCATACAAGGTGAGGAATTTCTTATCAAGATGTAGGTGAAGATGAATGTGCACTCCCAATTTCGTGAAAGATGTTATCGAAAAATGAAAGGCTGCACTCAGAGGTTCAAAAAAAATCAAGAAATAAGACATAATGTCTGCCCAGCACTGATCTGCAGTCCTTCTGGTCCCTTAGCTTAGGGTGCACCTAATCTGCCTTACATTTTGTAGCACTGGAGACTGAACCCAGTCTGCCTAGGTCATGAACTTGTCCAGGCTAGGTTCAAATTTGCTAATGTGCCCTTGCCTCCCAGAGTGCTGTGATTACAAGTGTGCACAGGTATGCTCATACTTTTTGACCAACATTTATCAGATATTTGTCAGATTCAGCTCTGGTGGATTTGGGTTGTCTGGAAAACTCCTGTGTATTTTCAGGAGAAAGATTCCCCAAAATGAATGAATGAATTTTTATGTATTTAGTATAGGGTCTACAGGGTCTCACTACACAGATCGGATTCACAGTGATCCTCCTGATTTCACGCTCCAAAGCACTGGGATTACAGGTGTGTGCCACCTCACCCAGTCTCATTCACCCAGTGTGCCCTGGGGTGGGGCTGGCATGGCAGGAAGGGGACTGAACTCTCCAACCCCTGCGTCTGCCTAGGCAGGCGCTTTGATCCACTGAGCTATTTGGCTGGCCCTCCAAACTGAATATATTTAAAATAATTGATGTAATAACTGAGAGAAATTTAAAATCAAGAAAAGCAGTGGGAAGTGGATGGCTCATTTTAAGGAGACAACAAATGGTGACGGCATGCCCATGAGGTGGTGCCAGAACTGGCTGTGCCACACTGGTGCCCCCAAAGATGGTGTGGGTAAAATGCCCATCCATAGGGGAGAGTACAAGCCCACCTGTTCTTCCAGCTCCTTGTGCAGGCTGGGTGGCATGTGTCTCACAGCTCGTCTCACAGACCATTGCAGAAAATAAAATATGCATCTGATTCTTATGGAAGTGGAAGCACGTGAAAGTAGACTTTACTTGGTTAAAAAAAAAAAAAAAAAAAAAAATTACTACATATGGAAACTACATAAGGAAGTTAGCTAGTTACTCATTTGTAATTAGTTCAACCACTATAAAAATTATAGCTTCAGTGCCTGCCTGGCAAGTGCAAGGTCATGAGTTCGAACCCTGGTCCCACAAAAAAAAAAACAAAACAAAAAAAAAAAATTATAGCTTCAGTTTTACAAAAATCCCAGAAAATTCTTTATCAGCCTTCAGTTTTGGTAAAACTAGCTTAATACACTTTGGGAACGAGCCACACTGTGCTATGAAATAATCTCATATGTCATTAACTTTACTCTTGAGGAAGAGACATGTTTACCACTTAAACAAGAATATTATAGTTCAGTCTCAAAAGACCTAGTCACTTTGGTCTCAAGGACACATTTAATTTCTAACAGCTGATCTGTAACCTAGTGTCCCCAGTGGTAGGCGTATTTTTCTGTCAGATAACATACATTTGGTGACATCGCTTTCCCATCTTAACATACATTTATATATATATATATATATATATATATACACACACACATATATACATGTATATATATGTATATATACGTATTATAGTGGCAAATGTGGCAGTAATTGTGGGATTTAAAGTGAGACATAATGGGGGGAATACTGATATACTGTATGTCTTGATGTTACACCATGTGAGCCTCCCTAATATGAGTTCACACTGAATGTCTGAACTTTTTTGCTTCCTCTGACCTTAGATTGTACGAATGGCATTTGTTTTCTCCCCATCGACTCTCCAGCTGCCAGTCTTTTCCATGGTCTTTCTGGAGAGGAGTTTTAAGACTAATAGATTACAAAATGTTTTTCTGATTAGAGTAACTGACTGAAAAAATTACATTGTACAGCTGGTCAAGAAATGAATTAGTGTGGGAACAAGTTAAGACATTTTGTCTCCATTGTGGACAAACTAGGAACAGATAAAAGACCATCAGCAACCAAAGGGGGATACAGACATGCATAACACAAGAACATTGTTGATAAAGTAAATATGAACTTGTTGGGTTTCTTTTTGTTGTGTCAGACGTTAGCCAGTTACTCAGTAGCTAAGGGAGGTGGGAATGAGCTCTAATGGGCTGGGGAGCATCCTGGCTCCTCCCCTCCTGAGCAGTGGCCTAGAGGAGTGAACTGCAGAGCCTGCTGGAGATTTGGGCCGGCAGGTTCCCACTGATAAGATGCAGCAGTAGGTTCTCTAGGGGACAGAAAGACACTTAGAGGCCATCCCGAGAAGCTACAAACACCAAAGATACAAGGCAGAAGCAGTGGTAGACTGGGCACTTGGCCCACTGTACTCTCTGGAGACACTGGTCACTCTGTAGCCCCTTGGCACCAAACAAATGCTGGGTGTGGACTCAGGGAAAGCCACTCCTTTCCCTGGCCTGGGCCTGCTAATGTTCCTGCCTGGGAGCTCACACTTGTGCCATCTGGAATACATATATGTCTTCACCTAGATTACTATCCATCCGCTTTCAGTCTCTCCAGAAGCTTTTGGGATGGCAGCCATCAACACTGAATTCTGCTCTGTTCTCAGAGTAGTCTTGACTCAACCTTCCCTACACTCACCAAGGTTTGTGACTGAGCACACGCTTGGTGCTACCTATAGCTTTATGGCTGCTTCTTTACCAAGCTGTGACCTAGTCTGGGAAGGCAGGGAACAACTAGATTTTGGGTAACATCACATCTTCAGCATCTTAGAATGGTACCTCATGCATGGCTGAGGTTCAGTGCAGACCGGCTATGGGGAAGGGGACAAATATGATTTCTTTTGAAACACATGGCCTTAGGAGGCTAGGCAGGAGGACTTCCAAGAATTTGAGGCCAGCCTGGAATACTTACTGAGGTTGTCTCAAATAAATATAAAGATAGATAGATAGATAGATAGATAGATAGATAGATAGATAGATAGACAGACAGACAGACAGACAGACAGACAGATAAAAAATCTAAACAAGTGGGCTGATCTCATGACTAATGTCTAAACTTCAGAGGTAGGAAAAGTTAAAATAGAATGTTTTAGCACAAAGACTACAATTAAGAAATGAAGGTTGGGGCCGGCGAGATGGTTCAGTGGTCTAAAGCGCCTGCTTAGGAGGGCTCAGGCAACTGCGGGGACTGCAGTTCGATCCCCGGCACCACATGCTGCGCCAGCGCCACCACCAGGGCAGGCTGAGCCAGCCACAAAATGAATAAATAAAGAAACAAACGAACACAACAAGCAAACAAATAAATAAATAAAATTAAAAAAAAAAAAAAAGAAATGAAGGTTATCTTCATCATTTCCTAGTGATAGAACTTTATAGGGGAGGTGATTAGAGAACTTACGTGGGTTTTAAAAAAGACACTGATTTATGATATGATCATATTATTTACATTACATAAAGGATAGGCATTTAAATATGTTCTTATGAAATTTATTTTCAAATTGAAGTGACAGTGTATACAAAGGTAGCAGCTTGTGATAATTTATAGGAATGTTTGCTACGACATGCACATAATGAAGTGTTTCTAACAAATACATATTAAGTTTCATGCTGAATAAATAATCCCCCCAATTTTTTTTACAGAAAAATAGAATATTGCACTGTTAACAAGACAAATTATTTTGCATATTTTGTCTTTTGATAAATGACCAAATTCAGCCCTTAAAAAAAAACCGAGTAGCAACCCTATTCTAATAGACTAAAGTTCTCAGTAAAAAAATGGAAACTAGACAATAGCTGCAAGTTTGTTTTACACAAAGCAAATCACTTCAACGTGAATAAGAATAATCTCATCTCTGCAATTCACAAGCCTCAGAATTAAGCCCTGGCCAGTGTAAACCATGATCCAAAAGAAGCCAGTAAAGCCCTTAGCACATGTGTGCAGCTAAAGCTTGGGGACACACATGGCCACTCACTTGCCTGAGTCTCTATCTTGATGGCAGAGACTTTTCAATTGTATTTTATAGTTTCTAAGCAGAATGTTGTAGAAAGTGTAGAAGTTATAAAAGTAGTTCTATAAACAATATGAATTAAATTTCCGTAATAAATGCTCAAGTTATTCTTAGGCAGGAATACATATTTTTATCTTGTAGTAACATATTTCTGAGCCTATTTTGCAGTGTTTTCAAAGCCACTAAAGCAGCACCCCAAGTAAAAATACAGCTGTCACAGCATGGCAGAGATAGACCATTGCAAGATGTTTAGAAATTCTGTCTTTATAGTGTGCAGGTTTGCCATGGAGTACACATGGATTTTTCTAGTGTTCCCTAGAATTCTTTATTTTTTTGCAGGGGGGGGAGGGCTGAGGTTCAAACTCACGACCTTGCACTTGCCAGACAGGCACTTGTGCCACAGAGTTGTCTCCCCAGCCCTATAGAATTCTTATGTGAAACAGGTTAGTAGGAACAGGTAAAATTATTTCCTAGTAGAAGAATCCTGTCTTCTATTTACAACATGGTAAGCTGTCTCCTTTTTAAATTGTTTTGAGCAAAAACCAAAACAAAACAATAAGAAAACCCCAAAAACCAAAAAAACTCCTGTGATGAGATTAAATTGCTCAATCTCAGCTGTACCGTGATACCTGTACAAACTTGTATAGTGGAGGCTTCCTATTGGTTAAGTATTCAATGCTCTGTAAATAGAACTGTTATTGGCAGATACTGAAAGAATTATCTTTAAACTGTACTGATTCAACTAAGGATATCCAATATCTAGCTTCATGGATTTTAAGTAAAATTTTTATGAAGAAACAGAATATCTGAAATCAAAGATATCTGAGTTCTCATTTGTGGCTGTCAAAAAATTCTGGTTCTCCTTTGAGCCAAAAAGGCAACTGGAAAAAACTGCCCAGTGCTCAGATTCGTTCCTAGCCTTAGTATTCAGATATTCCATAAAACGTTCGGTGCACAGGCTCCTATTGAATATTTGCTTCTCAAAGAAAGCAATTATTGAGTCCTGAAAATTCCTATCTTTTTTTCTTTCCTTTTTTTGGTGTGTGGGTGTGGGGTATGTCAAGGCAGGAAACTTTCAAAATATAGTATTTTTAATATCTTATACAAATAGCTAGCCAATTTAAATTCTACTGGCTCTTTAAAAAAAAAAAAATAGAAAAGGATGACATTTATTTATTTATTTATTTTTAACAATAGCTTTGGGAGAAAAACTTTAAGACTGCAACTTTATGCAAGCAGGCGCAGGGCCTGGAAGTTTGATCCCCGGGCCTGCCATGCGGCCCCGCTCCAGGGCATGCTGAAATGGCAATTGAGACTGGGCATGGTGGCACGTGCCTATAATCCCAGCTCCTGGAAGGCTGTAAACAGGTGGATTACTACAAGTCCGATCTATTTTTTTAAAATTGTATGTATGTATGTATGTTATGGCTGGCTCAGCCTGCCCTGGGGGTGGAGCTGAACTGAGATCCCTGCAGCTGCTTAAGCTTGCCTAAGCAGGTGCTTTAGACCACTGAGCCATCCTGACGGCACCACAAGTCCGATCTAATAGTGAGACCCTGAACACTCTGTAGACCCATCCCTAAAAATAAAAAAAATAATAATAAAATAAAAAAATGCAACTTTATCACGTAAGACCTCAAGCTTGTCATTTGGTACACAGTGTAGAATCTTCTGTATCACTAAATTAGGACACAACATCCTCTTAGGACCTGAATTGCCTTTGGAATTTTGCACAGAAGAGCAGATACTATTATTTGGACATTCGTTTAGTCATCCATTTCTCCAGCTCAGCCTGCTTCACTGGCAAAGTTGACCTTTGAAATGTGGGTGCTGTGCTCTATAGAGAAAACAGCCCCTCATGGTCACCCAGCTGCATAGCTGCTGAGAAAGGAATAGAACATGGGCTGCTTCACGCGCTGCTGGTCCTTCCGACACCAGGCGATCACTGTCCCCTCACTGTTGGCTGTGTACAAATGGTGGCCATCACAGGAAAACGTAAGGCTGTAGGAAAAAAATGTGTACATTACATTTCTTAAAATTATATTAATATATTGGTCATGACATGGAAGGTGAAATATTTTTTCCTGGAATACAGAGACAAATTAAATGGTGGCTATCGCTCACTGGTTTTGACTGTGTTTCTGAGATACCACTCTGCTGACAAGTTGTGTGGCTAATTTTAACATGATGACACAAGAGTTCTAGGATCCAAGAATTTACCCTTCTTTATAGCTATTTTTTTTCTTATTGATATTTTATTACCTAAACCACAAATGCGTAGCTATAGGAAACTAAAAAATAACAATAGTGTGTACTTAAAATTATAATTATTGTACAGATATAATCTGAGCAACTAATTTGAAGACAATAATATGCACTATAACCACTATCATTGAGTTCCCATTATTTTGTTTAATGAAATTGTTGCTAATATTTTTTTAAAAGCTATTTTTTGTTTTTGTTTTAAAAATAAGAAAAACTTTAAAAAATAATTTAAGCTTTGATTCCAGATACAAAAAATAAGCTCATTAAATTTCAGAATTAGCATAGTGAAAATAAATTTATTGTAATAAACTAGAATTTGAGTCACTTTTCTTTTTTTTTCTTTTTGAGACTGGGTCTTGCTACACAGTTCAGGCTGCCCTTGAGCTCACTTTTGTAGCCCAGGCTGGTCTTGAACTCACACAGATCCTCCCTCCTGCCTCAGCCTCCCAAGTGGTGGGATTACAGGTGTGCGCCACCATGCCTGGCAGTCACTTCTTTTTTTTTTTTTTTTTAATTTATATTATGGCCGGCTCAGCCTGCCCTGGGAGTGGGGCTGGCATAGTATATTGTGCCGGAGATCGAACCGTGTTCCTTGTGGTTGCCTAAGCTTGCTTAAGCAGGTGCTTTAGACCACTGAGCCATCTCGCCAGCCCACTTTACTTCTAATTGAGATTTTAGAGTCAAACTTGTTTACCCAGCAAAGAGTAGGTGGCTGTTTATCTGTCTTGTCAAGTGCATGGTTGTACCAATCAGTCACCATTATGTTTTTTGCAGACTAGGAAGTGAAAAGGCAGTTTCTGAACTTTCAGAGGCCTCCTGGGCTTACTACCAGGCCTCCCTGTCCAGTACGCCTGAGCTCAGACTCACTCCATAGGACAGAAAGTATGGTCCTTTTGTTCTGGGGCCTGGACAACCTGCTGGCTTTTCATGATGCCTTCAAGCATGCAGGTCTTTAGGTTGGTGTGCTTCAATATCTCTCTAGCAAAAATACAATCACAAGTCACATTATGCAGAATAAAGGGGAACAATCTTACCTTACAATAGGCTTATTTGATTTGGGAAACGTAATTTCTCTCACAGGCTTTAAGTCCCAGGTGCTCCATAACCTAGAGGGAAAAAACTCATATAATAATGCAAACTAAAACCACTCTCTTTGAAAAAGCCTACACATTTCTTTATGTGTTATAAGTTACCTGGAAGGAAATATAAAAAGCAAATAACAGTGTTATTGCTATGAATTTTATAAGGGTGAATGTAGGAATGAAGAACTTTTAGCTTCATATACGTTTATACTTTTAATCTTTTAGAGTAAATACAGAATTTCAAAACTGTACTAAATCTATGTTATTTAAAAATAACGCAAGAACAACTGAAGAATCTATACCTAAAGAGGATTTTGGTAAAAGGGAATGAACTTATTCAAAAGGAAAGTTGGGGGTGGGGTTAAATTTTTTTTTCTAAAAAAAGGAAGGAGTTATTGAGTTGGAGAAGGACAAGAAAGGGAGTGGGGAAAAGAGAGTTAACTATGTATGTAAGCAACATGCTTTCAACAACTGTACTGCATTTCTGCTGGGTTAAGGAAAGAAGCAGTGAATGCTTTGTTTTGTCTCCTTTTTTCAATTGCTTGTACTTTTTCTCTTCATTTCTTATAACTTCTTTCTTTTTTTCTTCCAATTTTACATGCAAATATTTGTTAATATGAATAACTAGTTGGAAGACAACACTATATTGTACAAGTACTATGAAATTCATATTACTTTGTTAAGTGAAACTGTATCAATTGTAATTTTTCTGTTTTAATTCTAATTTTTATTCTCTTTAAAAAAAGAATGTAATGCGTAAAACTGAAACACATTAAGTAATATTAACATGCACTAATAAAGCATAATAAAATATAGAGCTTGAATAATTCTAATACACATTCATTAAAGAATAAATTTCTAGGTATTAAATATTAATATTCCCACATATTAACAACTAATTTCTAAGGCTGGAGATATAGCTCAGCGGCACAGTGCTTGCCTGGCAAGTGTAAGGTCCTGAGTTCAATTCCCAGTACCCTGTTCCCCGCCCCCCAAGCCCCCTAATTTTTGGAAGCAAATAAAAGCCAAAACAGAATCCCAATTTGTCCTACCTTACAATTCCATTTTCTAAGCCTCCAGCAATTACATTGACAGATACTCCCTCAGGCTGGTTGGAGAAAGTCACGGAGCAGATGATCTCTCTGCAGTGGACGTGTCCAACGAGGTCCCCATTCACTGTCCAGAGTCTAAGGTCACTGCCTCCGCCCGCTAAAACACCAAATTGTCCAGAAGGTGAGCAGGATGTAGGGTCTCAGCGATTAGGTACATGGGCCCCAAGGGTGATCATGGTGGTCACAGACAACCATGACCAAAGACTGTTTAAATTACTGCAGTGTAAGTGCCATCGAGGTTTACAATAATTATCTAGAGACAATGAGCCATGAGAATGCAAAAATTTAGTGTACAATGTAGAGCAATAAGGTAAATTATTCATGAATCTTTGTGTAATTACCACATTTCAGCCTTTGAAATACCAAATCTTATTTAGGTCTGAAAGTGCCTGGAACACTGAACAATCTATAAAAAGAAGAAGGGACTTGTGTGACTTTCAGAGACAAACAAGAAAGTTGTAGTAAAAATTATCTGAGTTTAAAATTCCAGCCCAGACTACTACATCCTGAAAGACTCTCTTTCAAGTATAATGGAGAAGTAAAATACTTCCAGGACAAAGAACAACTAAAGAATTTCATGACGACAAAGCCAACCCTGCACAGTTTACTAAAAGATATTCTAGAGAGGGATCAAAATAACCATAACTCCATGAAGGACAATGGAAAGAACCCACCAAACAGGGGAAATAATTAAATATAGGAGAAAAAGAGGTATATAAAAACAGTCTTTCAAATATCCTTTTTTATATAGCAGCAGCGTATGTCTATCAGCATATTCTACAACTGGACTTCTCCTGCACCCTATGGGTCATGATTCTGTCTGGTTCTACAGGGAGGATATCAAGGAAATAGCAGTATCTCAGTCTTACAAGTGACACCTGGCCACCAGTAAGTGTCATGGACACTGTCTGTGTTCACGACATACTAGAACCTTGTGCTTTGTCCTATCCCCAAATTGTTAGAAGTTCTGGTCATATATTTGTCATTCCAGTATTTATGTTATGTTTTATTCTTAGTAATTCTTTACTGCCACGGAAACTTTTTCTTAGTTGATATCTTTGTATATACTAACCTATTCACATACTATGTGAGTACTCTGAATTGATTACAGATTCAAACATATAATACACAACATTCTGGCCTCTAAGTTGGACTCATGATTTGATTT